>VZUI01044600.1:0-93376 GCA_013401135.1 Cettia cetti | reverse complement strand
CCCCCGCGCCCCTCCGCGCAGCGACTTCGCGCCGCGCGCCGCGCATGCCTGCCCGCCCGCGCCGCGCGTGCGCAGTGCGTGCGCAGGAGCCACATCTGATAGGGGGGAAAATCCGAACGGCGGCGGCGGCCGCCATATTGCGGAGCTGTCACAGCGCACGCCGCGCTCCGCGCCGCATCCCGGGCGAGCAGCGCGGGGCGGCCCCGCAGCGCCTCCTGCCCCGCTGCGAGGGGGCGGCGGGGGGGGGACACACCGCCCCGCGCCCAAAGCACCCTGCCCCGAGGGCTCGTCCCCCCCGCTCCCCTCGGCGCCGCGGAGGGAGCGGAGTCCCAGGTGAGGCGGGGACGCTGAGGCGAGGGGTGCGCGGGCGGCTGCCGGCGGGGCCCCGGTGGGTGAGCGTCAGCGCGGGGGCGGCATCCCGAGGCGTGAGCCCGCCCGTAGCCCTCGGTGGGCGGGGGGCACCCGGAGACTTGTTGCGGCGGCGGGAGCGCGGCACCGTGCTGACCGTGTGCGGGGCGCCGCCTCCGCCCGGGTCTGGGACTGGGACTCGGACCCGACTCCGGCTCCGGCTCGCCCCGCTCCGTCGGGGAGCCCCGGGAGCGCGCCCCCGGCGTGCCCGCGCAGCCTCCGCTGCATTATTCATGTCCCCGAGCGGCTCGGCTCCGGAGGTTACACCGTAGTAGACATGTGGCAGTCGGGTCGGGCCAGCTGAATGCGGCGGTGTGGGAGAATAATAAGGAATTACTTCATAAACAAGTGCTGTGGAGCATCTGTTGCTGTCTATTGTTTTCGACAAATGCGCGTTTTTAAGAGTCCTTAAGTACTGACCGACGTAATGGGCGCAGCGGCCCTGAATGAGCCTTTGTGCATTGTTTTTTTGAATGGATTAATGTTTTGTACAAGTCGTGGGCATTTGTAATTAACCTTGTCGCTTAAAGTTTAGCACAGATAAGGGGTTTTAGTTTCAACTTTGCGGAATTCGCTTGTCTTTTGTCAGTTTCTTAATCTGAACGCGAAAAAACCCCAACTCTTTGGACTCCATGCCAACACAACTAATCACTTTAGTTGTAAGGTGCTATTAAGCTGTCTTTTCCAGTCTGTGTAACACCCTAGACAAGTATTTCGTGTTCCTCTTTCTGGTACAGGCTTTTGAAAAGATTCCGTTTTTTGAACTGAGTTACGGGAGTGGCATTTCTGAGTTTTAAGTAATTCCGTCTCTGTGGCTGGTTCGTGTCAGGCTTTAGATTTGTTTCCATCGGAGATGCCTGTGGCCGTGTCTGTGCCACGGGAGCGTATTTGGGGATGCGTGTGCCTGCGCTGCACCTCGCACATGGGGAAGATTGTGGAGATGTGGTTGTTGCTGTCAGCTCTCGGTGCGTTGGCACAGCGCTGCTGGGCAACGTGCGTTCCCAGGGAAGATGTGGAGCTGGTGTACAGTAACATTATGGCTGCTGCGATGGAGTTGTATTTTAATCGTTAGCAGTGGGACAACTAGTAACTGTTTATTGGATCATAAGGTTTACCTCTGCTGATCTATTGATTTAGCGTATGAGAGACTGTGAGAAAAATAAACTGCGAGTCAGTGCAATGTTCCCAGATAAGCAGCCTCCCTGCAAATGTCAATTGCAAGGCAGTGGCATATTTCCAGGCTTTGTATTGAAGCGACACAGTTGTTCTGTTAGGCTGGGAAACTGGAGAGCAAAAGCGAAACATCTTTATAAAATGCATGGAAAAATGACATGGTGTGACATGTCCTGGAGCTGTCCAGAGAATTTTTTCATTGAGTGCTGACTCATAGAAAAGGGGTAAAAGTGTGTGTAGAGATGACAAAAAGAGTTCTGCTCAGACTGTTTCTGCCATTGCAGTAGAGAGCATTGCAGGGCTATGGTAATAGTCTTGCCAGAAAAAGGTTGTTTCACAGAAAATGGGGTAAAGCCGTAAAGAGAGCGAGGATTTAGATCCACCTACGAGCTGGAAAACCAGGAGCGTAAGACATGTAGATGTTATGACGTGAGAAGGCAGTTCCTGGCAAGGTTCCTTCAGCCTTTGGCAGGATGGGTGAACGGTCTTTCTTCTTCAGCAGCCTGGCTCTGCTTTTTGAGAAGGGGTGCCTCTGTTGGCAGAGGTGAAGAGGAAAGTTGTTGAAGGCATTACGTCTTTCTGTTGGATGTGTTAAATGCATCAAAGCTGTCCTATCGCTTTATATTGCATTAGAAGTCTGTGGGAGTAGAGGAAAGGGAGGATTTTCAAGTTTGTAAATGTAAACAAAGCTTTATACGAACTTCTCGAGAAAGAACTGATTGTGGAAAGATACTGATCCAATAAAGTAGCACCCAGTGTATCCTGTATGCTCAGCAAGTTTACTCCAGAACTGAAGGAGCCTAGGTAAACTCTTTCCTTTCAGCACTGAAGAACTGCATTTTTTTGGCTAACTTTACCAACAGGCTAATACTTAGCTGTACTTTGGATTTAAAAAATATTTTTTTTCCTTTCTGCTTTAGATATTTATTAATCACTCTGTGAAGTGAAACCTTCAAGTCATGTAGTACAAAGAAAAAATATGACATTGTCCCAAAAAGGCAGTTAATAATCTTTACTAGAACGTTGCAATTTAAGAACTCTAGCTAGTTTACATGAAGAATGATATGAGTGGCCAGTTCATATGCAACTTATTTTATGGAACTAGTTGTAAGAGACTTAACAGCATCATTCAGAAAATACAGTACATGACTTTAAGATGAGAAATACCCACAATTCTGGGTACCTTTCCTATTTCTTTCTAACTGTATGTTTAGAGAAAGGATTATTGCACTTCCATCGATTTATATTCATGATTTCTGTTTTTGAGGGCGCATCCAATGTACATGGTAAGATTGGCCATTCTGCTGTAGGACTCCTCAGAATCTTTGCATTATTTCCTGTAGTGCATTTGTGGGTACTTGAAGTTAAGGTTACTAAACTCAATAAATACTAAGTGTATGTAAATCGTGTAGCACATCAAAAACATTCCAGTTTATTAACTGGCAAAACTGCAAGTAGTGCACAAATATTCTTTGACTAGTATGAAGTTGCTTTGAGTTGAATACTGTGTTGGCAACTGCAACTGAAGTTCGCAGGAAGTCCACTTTAAAAGAAGTACTTCACTCTTCAAAATGTATTTTTCTATAGATGTGTTGAATACCTAAGTTGTACTAGTTCTATTGCAGTTATTTTTCAGAGACAACAAGCATAATTTGGGTGTTAGAGAAGGGAGGGTTGGGGGAATGGTGGTTTTAAGAACAGAAAGATACAACACATTAAAAAAAAAGTTGGCATGTAAAACTCTGCATGTGATGTCTAGCACTAGTCAGATCTCAGTTTTTGTGTATTAGGTGTACAATTCAGGGCTTTTTTTTGTTTCTTTTTTTTCTTTTTCTTTTTCTTTTTTTTTTCTTTTTTTTTTTCTTTTTCTTTTTTTTTTTTCTTTCTGTGAGAGAAATGGCTTATTTCGGTTCCTGCCCTGGTTTGCTTATATTGCAGACAACTGTGTAGGCGGTCGCTCTGTCCGTCTGAAAAAGATGTATGCAGAAGCAAAGTCTGTGGCAAATGAACTTCTTTATTGGATTGCAGCAAGTGTGTCATTAGGGAGCTGTTAGTGTGAAAGATGATTGCCCTGCAGACATTCACAGATGCTTTGGAGTAGAGACACATTCTTGTAGAAATCTAAGACCAGTTAATCAGGTCCAATGGCCTGTGAGTTGCCTATTGCTTCCGCCACAAAGATCTAAAACTTTTAGGTACCCAAAAAAATGGAATGGGATAAGACTTCAAAAAGAAAATGTATATTAATTTTAAATAGGTTTCTGTTAATAAACAAGTGAGTTATATTGCTGTGGGTAAAGCTCTGTGGTCCCTGGCATCTATCTGTATTTAGGGAAATAGATGGTAAACCTCTTGCTCAAGCCTAGGAGGGGTGCTGCTGGAGGGACTGCTTCTGAGACAGGGCCCTAAGCTGTCAGATAGGGATCCTGCTTTTGAGTGTTGCTTCTCTGCCAGCCAAGCATTCTCCTCGGGCTTTCTGCCTGCTATCCCATCCTCACCTGACCTCAGACTCATGGCTGTGCATATGAGTGTTTCTTTTGAAAACAGCTGCTGCATAAATTATTTGACAGAATTTTGGCATCAGGCATTTTATGCCCCATCATTTTCTGAAGAAAGCTTTCATTGTCATCTTTCAACAATTGCTTTATTTGTTGCTTTCTGTGGCATTACTAGAAACATGGATGATACTGATTTAAAAACCTCAACTGGCTTGTAGTGAAACAAATTGAAATCACAGCTTTTCGTTTCAAGAGAGTTCTTGATGTTCTAGATGACTTTTATGTCTGTTTGTGATGTGGAGCCTGCTGATCCTTTTGTTGTTTTGGTCCAGAGTCCAGATTATTGCATACACTCCTGAAGGTCCTAAGTGTTGTAGCAGTAGGAAGTCTGCATAGTCACAACCCTGTTAATCCTGACTTGGAAGAGGGCCCTTTAAGATTTCAAATGCTGAAGTGATGAGCCTTTATGCCTAGTAGGTCACAAGCTGGTTTCAGAATGCACGAATCAAAAGGAGTATCATTCTCAATCCCACCTCACCGGGGTCTTTTTTGCTATTGGTGTTTTGGTTCCCCCCCTCACTATTTGCAATGCCACTTCCGATGAGTGTTAAGATAAAAATAAGTATAAGTAATTAGTTGCTTCAAAGTTAAACATTTTGCATCTGCTAAATATAAATTTATCTGAACTGGCATTAGTAGCAAAAGTGAGCTGCCACTCCAGTAATAACAGTGGAGATACACAATATTTTGCCTGGCTGCAATTTTTGATTTCTTTTGGCCCAGTGTTTCCCTCATGTTAGTTTTGTTTTTAATGTTAACTGGTGCCAATAATTGGGAAAGATAGGGTGATTTTTGGTTTTTATTCAGTGCTTATTTGATATCAATGTTTGCAGTTTTAAGATCTGTAAACTTCTTGATTTGTATTTACATATAACAGTTATTATGTGTTTGTGTGAATGCACAAACAAAATTTCAAAATTGCACAAGGTTTTGAATATGAAGGCATATTCAGGCTGACACAGGCTGTTTTTTGTATTATATATAATAAGGCTGATACAAGCTGTTTTTTGTATTATATTTAAAATGAAAACAATGGAAATAAGTTCAGCATAGTTGGATATAAATTTATATTTGGTTAGATTTTTTAAAAAGAAAATACAGACTTTTTAAACTTTATTAGAAGATATTATGAGCAAACACTTCAATGAAAAAAATACATGGGGTGCTGTCTGTTTTTGTTTTTTTTCTGTTGCTCACATACTGGGATAATTTCTCAGTCCCATGAGATCTGTGGGACTAACAGTGAGACTTCATTTTTGAGTTTTATACATAAGAGGATTCTTGCTTTTTGCTGATAACTTTGTTTTCTTGCATGTGGAAACGACTCCAGTTGTGGTTTGATGACGTAGGATTAACCTGTAAAACTCTGTAGTCACGTTTTTGATTTTTATAGTTATCTTAAGGTTTTAAAGTAAGTTTTCAAATAAATAATTTATGGCTTGTTGATAGTATTATAACAAAATGCTTGAGTAAATCCCAAAGCAAAAATCTGGGACATATTAATGAATTTGTAGTGATAAAATGTATAAGGATATAACAGTCATTGTAGAAATTGCTAGACCTGTTGTCTCTTAGAAAGACCTCAGAAAGGAATCATTTGATAACACAGATCTTGGTCCTGTGCCATGTGCTGTCTTTGCTCTCCTGGAGACTGGACTCCCTTATCAGTCATCTTACCATACCCCTTCTTTTCAGTGCTGTGTAACTAAAGGCACAGGAAGGTAGCTGTGCTACTTTCTGTTCCTTTTGGTGGTGCTGAGTTGGCACGCTTTCAAAATGGTGGATGAGAATGTAATTTAGCTTTTGCATCGTTAATTACCTGAGTGGAACTCTAGGGCTTCAATCTGCCTTCGGTTTTTCGAGCATTGAGCCTCTGCTGTCAGAGGTGAGCGCTGGGATCACTGCAGCTTGGAATCCTGCTAACTGTTAACAGATATTAGAGCCAAGCTTGTTTGGGTTTCTGTTATTCCCTTGAATTTTTCCAAGGTGTAGGTTAGAGAAAGAAGGGAGAAGAGGAGGCAGTATCTTGCCTGAAAGGGAAACATGCTGATGAATTTTTATCAAAAGCCATTTTTTTTTCCTCCCCAGGAAGCTTTTGTGGTTAAAAGCAGGGGAGAGGAATAGAGGAAAAGTGTATTCATAATGTTCAAGAATATATTTAACAGTGTCTTAGAACAGTAGTCTTACTGCTGGCGTCCAGGTGTTAGAAAGATAAATGACTTGTCAGTAGAATTGTCTTGTTAAAATTTAGGGCTTGACACTCTTCAGCCATCTCAAACCCAGGGGAAAATTAGCAGAGTTTGGAAAGAACGATGTGCCATTGATAGTGGGCACAGGGAATGCAGAATTCAGGAGCCACAAGGACATTTGGCAGAACTCCCAAGATAAGGAAGAAACAACCACAGCCGACTCAGCAACTCTGTTGAATCAACTCCAAGTGGAGAAAAGGCAATTCTGGCAGGGGGAGACTGTGACCACAGCTCGGGCCCGCTGACTCCCTGAGCCAGAAGGGAACGGCTGAGCATGGGGCGGGACTGGCAGGAGAAGGGAGAGAATCATTGAACCACTAGAAGGTACAGTGTGGATCAAGAAGAGAGCCATGTAACCTGTAGCCAGTAAACCATGATTTCTTTGTTTGCTGAAATGTATAAAAGGTGTAAGGTTTGGATGGTTGGGGTGCCAGCCTTGGGTGGGTTCCCACCAGCTCCCTGCTCTGTGCAGATCAGAATAAAGAAATGGGAATGCCTCAGCTCAGTGCATAAGTTGGTGCTGCACATCAGGCAGCGAGCGTGCATTTGGGACGTGACTGATGCTCTCCAGTTCTCGAGAGTATCTTCTGTAATTAAAAAAATCAGCTCAAATGTGATTGTCTGTATGCTAGGCATAGAGTATTTTAGAGTTGGGCTGGATTAGTTATATCATTGTGAATGTAACTTCAAGATAGCATTTTAACATTTTTAGGATGATTTTCTGCTCAACATAATTTTGTTCCATATCTGAATTATGCCATTAGATCTCTCTTTCTGTAATCTTTAGTCTTAACATTTGTTTTCTTTATGCTTCTTAAATTCTGTTTGCATCCTTTATCTGTTTTTTAGTCCCTTTTCAAACATATCTCTATGGATTAGAAGAAGAAATAAAAAATAAAGTGACAGTGCACCTTAAATTGCTGTGCAAATGTTTCTAATGTTTGCTGTATTTTATTGCCAAGAAGCAAGGAAAATGTCTTCTGTAATTTTTATATAAAAATACTTTATTTTTTCATTTTTCTTTATGAATGAAAGATCAGTTGTACAAAACCTTGTTTTTGATAACTGGATTGCTCTCAAATATTCTGTTTTTCTCTCTTCTAAGCACTTCTAAAGATTTTATTCATCTCTTGCAGCTGTGGAGTTATAATACTGAAATATCAGATTATTCTGACTAGCATGTCACGTTCATTTTTCTTAGTATAAGTGTAATTCCAGTCAATATTATTTTTGAAGGCAATGCAGTCTTTGCTGCTCCTTGCAGACCAGCAACAGTCTGATTTCTACTGTAAATGTGTGCAGGAGGGGGACTAGCTGCTTCTTCTGAGTTAGTAGGAATTGAAAAGGAGGTAGGATGATACCTACCAATAACTTTACTAGCATATTTTTTCAAGACAGAAAAACTCTATTGGAGCAGAAAATAATAGTGTCCATCACCATGTAGACATAGCTTATACCCTTCTACTTAAAAAGATCTGTAATTTTAAGCACAGCAGAATTTCTTCCTTTTTTTACTGTGTTGGTGTACTTGTATTTCTTTTTATTTGGGAAAAATTACTGTTATTCATTTGCTGAGAGAAACCAAAGATTTTATAGCCAGGATATAAAAGTTTTGATGCTTTAAAATTATTAGAGCAGGTTTTTTGTCTTCATGATGTTGCATGTAAATAATGTTAGAGGTTTTTAATAGTAGATGATGTATGATAACAAAACCTTTAAAAGAATTTGTAGCACTTGAGGAACTGTTGTCTCTTTGTTGTAACATTGCTACTTAAATGTTCTGCAGAAACTTGGAAGGATGTTACTGCGTAGAGACCTGTAAATTCTGGTACTGGCTAAATGAGTTGCTCTTTCTATATATCATCTACTTGGAAGTGTATTTTGTACATGTAGAGCTTGCTTACTTGTTTTGGTATTTGTACTATTTACTATGATTAAATTTTGATTAAAACTTAACTTAAAACAACCCTTTTTAATTTTGTTTTTGGCAGAAGGGGGAAATTGGTTTTGGAAGATTTAAGTGGACAGGAGACTACAGAGAGCAAGAAAAATGCCGAAACCAGTAAGTAGCAGGTTTATATTAATCTAAAATCTAGGAAGGTTTTTACATTTTATAGGGATAATCTTATAACTGTTCTAATTATTTTGATTCTGCCCTTTCTAGACTTTATAAGATTTGATCATGTACAATTGACGTTGAGACGATATAGTGTCCAACATGTGGAAAAAATGGTCAAGAGAGCTTGGTGCTGCAAGTTGCATGTAGGATGATTTGGAAATGGGAGCAGTACTTGGAGCCCATTTGGCTGACAGGAAGAATGACTTTTCAGGAATTGTTGACTTTGAGATGAGCTGACTTACAGTAGTTAATGGAGCATAATTTGAGCCTGACTCAGTTTCTGTGAGAATCAGTGGAAGTGTTTACTGCAGGATTTAGCAGGGGAAGACAGAACATGTGTGAAGTGTCCGCACTAAAGTAGTTTTACCATGGTAGTAAAGTTACCAGGGTGTCACATAGAAAATAAGTTTTGGGGGGAGGAAATAAGCAGTGTTTGTGATCTCCTGTTCCTCTCACTTCAGCTAAGGGTTCATCCACTTTCTACCCAGGGGAAAAAAGATCTCCAACTTCTGTTTTGACAATAATTCCAGAAGTCTTTGAGGAGATAATTATTCAGTAGGTTCTTTTTTTTGTTAATGTTATGTTGCTAGCTTAGGATTTCATCTGCCATGTGTTAAATGACTTTTGCTTGCCTCTTCCACTTGTATCCAGTGAGCAAAGCATTCAGAACGGGAACTGAATTGTCAGATTATTTCTACTCAACTCTTTTGGTTTATGTAATAGCCTTCAGGCTTTCTTTGTTTACTGGTGTTTTGTCTTGGTAGCATATTAGGAGCAGGGCAGGTCTATTGCTAAGAATAAATGTGTGCAGGTACATGTGCATACACACATGCATCCCTATACATAGGTGAATAAAAGGTGTTTGCTATTAATGAGAAATTACCCCTGTAAATAATCTGTGTTGTGTGCCAGTATTTGGGACTGGTGCAGCTTAATGAACAGTGTGAGCATGGGACTAAGGGTTCTGCTGAAGTTCTGTTCTGAGCTTTGCAGTTGGTCTGATGACCAGCTGGCCATACCTTGTTTCTGTCATTTATTCTTTTCCTACCAGTGGATTAGGGGCAGTATCTTGGCACGTTCTCCGGCTGGAAGTAGCTGTCTGTTTCCTGCTCATTGATGACCCAAAGCTGCACTATAAAGGGCAGGAGAATGAATTAGCAGCATACTGTTTTCTGACCTGTTTGAGTGCTGGCTCTGAGAATCAAGTACTGCCTTTGATGGAGCTTCTCAACTAGAAAACTCTGTTTTAAGAATGAGGCAAAAAGTCACTGTGAGCCCGTTTGGTTTCTGAGGCCTTCAGCTCCAGGCAGCTGGTGAGCTGTGGAGCCACAGAGGTGGTGGCTAGAAAAAAAAAAAAACCTGGGTGAGGTAACTTCTTTTTAAATTCTGGGATTGGAGCCATGAAATTTAGGCAGGCAGGGTTCTCTCTATTTTAAGGACCAGAGAAAATTGAAGGAAATAGGAATTTTTAGGGTTGTTCACAAGGAAAGCAATATCCTTAGAACTGAGAATACGGTGGTGTTGAAAGAGCGTGCTATTCACCCTAGTTATGGATATTAACTACCAGATCTTGGCAAAGAAGCTGGCCTTGTGCCAAAGATAATGTTTTTATGAGGGACTTTTTATAGAGTTCATCTGTCTCTTGATGATGTAGGTGCATGTGAAATCCTAGAAGGAAGCCAAGTGAAAGGAGCCATTATAAATAAAATTAAATTGATTACATTTCTCAGTGTCTTCCTGTAAACTGCAGGTTGCTGTAATTATAGTTGGTAATTAGTGAATGAAGTAGCATACTTGCCAAAGGTTAAGTAGTATTACCTATAAAAATCAGACCCCAGATTTTGTTCTGGTTGCTTCTTAAATGATAGATGGCTTTGAAGCTCTTTCCACCCACCCCCCAACCCCACTTTTTTTTCCCTTCTTTCTTCTTTGGAGACTGTAAGAGCCTGACCATGGTTATGTTTAATGAATCCACAGCCCTTCCTTGAAGAGTCTTGCTGTTCTGCTCTGATTTGATAGTACTGGACACTGGGAGGTCTCTTGCTGTGGATATTTACTGGGGATTTTGGGAGCTGTCTTTATGGACAATCCACAATAACCAAATGTATTTCTAGTCCAGAAACTATTTATGCCTTAACTCCTCTTTGCTTATTTTTGACAGATGTTGCAATAAGACAGACAGTGTTCTATAGCTATATTGCTGGAAATCATTTAACCTGAAAACTAATGAAATAGTCATGGCTAAGAGCTGAGAAAACCCAGTTAACATAAGTGGTGAGATTTTTGACAGTGTTATCTCTCTTCTGCATTACTGTGACCTATTTAGGTTTTCTTTTTTCAGACTCTGCTGCAATGATCCAATTGATAGTTTTTAGAAAAGTCTGGTAGTCTTGTAAATTTGTAGACCTGTACAGTACAATTATAAATTCTTCATGTGTTTCTGGGATGAATTTTTTTGTTGAGAAAATAACAAATAAATAAGCCACAGATCAATTTAAATGAAATCATACCCATTGGACCACAGAAAAGGCTATTAAATGGATTTTGGGTTCACTTTTTCGTTATGTGATATTCCAGACAAAATTAAGTAAATGAAGACCAGTAGAATGTGGCGTATTGGAATTTTATAGCAAACATCTTTCATTTTTCCTGGAAGTCTCAGCCTGAAATAAGTTTCATGCTGCTGTGAATGATTCTTATATATGGTAGTAAAAGGTCATGTGCTTTGGATTTTTTTTCTTAGAGGCTAGTAGGTTAAATAGTTTCAGTGAAAAGGCTGT
The DNA here is from genome assembly GCA_013401135.1 of Cettia cetti. Lineage (NCBI taxonomy): Eukaryota > Metazoa > Chordata > Aves > Passeriformes > Sylviidae > Cettia > Cettia cetti. The sequence goes on along the minus strand of VZUI01044600.1, from coordinate 82,089 downwards.
TTTGAAGGGGTAAAAACAACTTTAGTATATTGTCATGAGATATTAAACTAATAGGTGACTGAAAAATACACATAATTGAAACATTTTCTTTTGTGATTGCTTCAATAGAAAGTCTTCCTTCACTTTGGCTGGGTTTGTGATAAAGTGGCTTTCCAGTTTTTCAAGCTGTAACTCAGCATCTACTCTACTTTTAAAACCAAATAATTTGTTTTTAAAAGAGACTTACTATTCTCAGTTCTACCTAGCAGTGTGAATTTTAGCTTCAGTTAACATATTTGTGATCCATCTGAATGAAACTGATGACTTCTTTGTTTAATAACATCTTTGCTGCTGTAATTGAAATTTGAGCTGGTGCAAGTGCTGTTCTCAGTATGTTTAGTTCTCAGATTGCTGAAGAACAGAATATTTGTTGTTTCTTATTTTCAATGCTTTCATCCTAAAAGAATAGATACAAAATGTTTCTCAGCTGTATGCCAGTCTTACAGATCTGCACTGAAAATAGAAACATAGAAGCTAAAATTAGACATCATGGGTTACATAACCGTTAATCATTTCATACACTAAGTAGATTTAATTGACTGAAATATTGCATTTATAGGGTGTAGAAGGAGTTAAATTATCATCTGGTTTTGGTGGTAATTTGCAGCACTTTTGTACAAGACTGCAAGGCATGAAAGAAAGCAAGCATTACACTGGGGAGTACCAGAGATAGATGTCAAAGTTACTAAGACTAGAAAGGTTTTATTTTTTTACATCTGTTCAACATTTTATGATATTGTGTATTCAAAAGCAGCAAATAAATTCTGGATTAATATGGTGGCTTAAAAATCTAATATCTGCATGATCAAACTAATTTCTGTAAGGTGGTTGAATTGAAATAGTGTAGAAATTTTTTTTTACTACAGTGGCGTTGTTACACAAGAAAATATTTTAATCTATTTAATGCATTATTTGAATTATGGCTTGAATTTATGATTTATTTCTGTAGTATAAATATACAACTGATGTTAGCTTGGAGGACTGATTTCTTTTGATTCATCTATTAGTAAAATCTGTTTGGCATTATTCTGTAGCCTTCAGTTCCTAATGCTGTTTAATCCTTACCTTTTACCTTATCTTCATAAAGTTTTTTTCTTTCCTCTCTTCCTATAGCTGACATTGTTATGGAGAGGGTGCTTTGTGTATATGTGCAGTCTGTAAAGCAGTGGGACTAATACACTGCTACTCTTAACACAATTTAATATGCAAACTTGAGATAGCTCATGGCTGAACCAGTGTGTGAATGCTTTTTGAACAAACTTTTTTGCCATATGCAATCTTCTTACAAATCAGACTGGGTTTTGTGGCTTTTACAAATTACTAATTTGTATTGCATTTATTAAACCAAAGCAAAACCTCTGGAAACCATTTCCATGTTATTTTAAATGGCTTTTCTTCTCAATATTGGTACCTACTCAGTTTTGGAGTTTATGATGAAAGCTGAAATGCCATAATTAGTATCTGCAAAGGATGGCTGAAGTACAGTAATAGAAAGTTTTAGATTATTAAGCCAGGTTTTGTGCATGTTTCATGGACTGTATCTGTTTGAGGAGAGGTTCAAAGGTTCATGTGGTCAAGGTGGAATATTCCCATAAATTTTGGAGGGTTGAAGTTAGGTACTACAAGAAAATGTTGAAATACTGTTTCAAGTCCTTAAAGGTGAACAAATGCAATAAAAATACAATTCCCCTAAGAAGTTCATGCTTTTATTAAGTACACATCGATGTTTGTTGTTCCAGAGGTGTTCATTGACTATATTCTTTATTGGTTTTGATAAACTATTTAATAGATAATTTGCTGTAGAATATTTTTCTATAAATAGTATTTTGTGAGCTGTGGCAAATACCCTCATAACCCATTAGCAACATTCGATATCAAAACATCAGTTGCACCCTTGGCAAAGAATAATCAATGTGTAGTTCTTTAGTGTGTGCTCTTCCCTTTCCTTTGGCCATCTTTAATCATTCTGAAGCAGGTCTGGTAAAATACAGATAAACTCAGCCTGCTGCTGATGCCAAGGACCTGGACAAGCTCGAGAAGTGGGGCAATGTGAGCCTCCTGGGCTTAAACAGGACCAGGTATAAGGTGCTGCACCTTGGTTGGGGATTGCCCTGTGTCAACACAGGCTGGAGATGAGTGGATGGAGAGCAGCCCTGCAGAAGGACTTGGGTGTGCTGGTGGGTGAGAGGCTGGACATGACCCAGCCATGGCACTCACATCCCAGAGTGCCAAACGTGTCCTGGGCTGCATCCAATGGTGGGCAGCAGGGCCAGGAGGGGATTCTGCCCCTCTGCTCTGCTCAGACCCTACTTGCAGCTGCGTCCAGCTCTGGGCTCCCAGCACAGGGAGGACATGGTGTTGTTGAAACGGGTCTAGAGGAGGATTACAAAAATGGTTCTCAGAATGGAGCATCCCTCCATATGAGGAATGGCTGAGAGAGTTGGGGTTGTTTGCCTGGGGGAGAGAGGAGACCTCATCGTGACCTTTCAGTACTTAAAGGGAGCTTATGAGAAAGGTGGGGACAAATGTTTTGTTGGGGCTGTTGCAATAGGACAAGGGTAATGGTTCTGAACTAAAAGGATGTAGATTCAAACTACATATAAGTAAGAAAATTTTTGTGATGCAGGTGGTGAAACTTAACAATTGCCCAGAGAGATTGTAGATGCCCCATCCTGGGAAATGTTCAAGGTCAGGTTGGATGGGTGCCTGGCAACCTGATGTAGGGGAAGGTGTCTGTGCTCATTGCAGGGGGGGGAGGGGGTGTGAATAGATGACCTTTAAAGGTCCCTTCTAAGCCAAACAATTCTGTGATTCTGTTTAATATGCAAACTTGGGATAGTAATTGGCTGAACTAGTGTGAAGAAGAGAGCTGTGAGATTGTTACACAGATGTGGGATCCTGGTGGGAGCAAGTTTGAAAAGCAGGCGCTGAATGGACCTTGTGGTATGTGTAGTGGTAGCCTTCATGCACTTGCTACAGGAAACCTTTGTGCATTTCTCTTGTCACCATTGCAAGAGCTCCTTCCTGTTTCCGCGTTTGTGTGGTAAAGTTGGTTCAGATTAGTGCCTGTCCTCCTAATTTGTGGTTCAGATAATTTCCCCCTTCACCAGTGTCGCAGAAAGAGAATTGCTTCAAAGTAGCCAGATACCCAGCAGAGGTTACATGAGTAACAGACCATTGCTAAAGTTCCTGGATCTTCTATCCCTGCCTGTGTTTTCTGAATTCCCTGGCCTATTTATGATGTGGAAACTTCCCCTGTGACCCCTAGTGTAGTTTGTTAGCTTTATTTTACAGACAGTGCAACTGGTACCAGAGGTTTGATTTTTTTGTTGAGAGGGTGCCCTGTGATCAAGGTTTGAATTAGATAAGTAGACCTTTGGGGCTCTTTAGGTTTTGACAAAAGTAACTTTCTTATGTTCCTGGCCCAGAAATAATTGAATGTGTGAAACAATGTTACAAATTTGTAGATGCTTGATATTTGTCTGCCAAAAATCAAAGTCAGTCCAAATTCCTTTGGAAAGTGAACTGTAGTGTTAACCTTGTCTCAAGAAGTCATTCATATCACAAAAGGTAACGTTTTAACATTGCCATCATTTAATTTGCAACTTTATTAGAACTGAATGTGTAAATATTGATTAGCATCTGAGTCAGCTGATAATTGGAAGTTCAAAGATAAAGAGAAATGCTACAGGCTTAAGCAGTTTCTGTAATGTGTATAAGTGGCCAGGCACTCCTAATGTCTGTTTTTACCTATTGCAGGTGTAGAAGCTCTCTATGCTTAGAGCACTCAGTTTTTTTGAGCAGTAGCATCCAGAAGCAGGCAGAATTTAGAGCTGTATTGAGTTTGTATTACAGTTATTACTTACTGTTTGGGTATTCCAGTTCTTGTGAAGGAGAAACTCTCAGGTAGTATTTCTTGCATTTGTAGATGACATTTGTTGTAAGGATATTTATATAAGAAATTTCTGCTGCCTGCTGCTGTGATTAGTTTTGAACTTGCTGTGCTTTGTAGATCTTCTGTGACTCTTCTTGTTTTGGAAATGGTGGTGTTATATAACAGAACGCTTTGGCATTTAATAAAATTATTTTTTGGGCTTATTCTTTGTAACTTGCTTACTTGTAACTGCCCTAAAGAAGGCTTCATTTTTTAGATAGAAAAACTGTTTTGAAAAATTAAATTTTTGTAATTAAGGGACAATCCCTCGTGCTTAAACTAGTGCAACTGGCAGTGAATTAGACCTACCATTTAAACTTAGTTATTTTGTTAGAGGAATATGGTTTTTTTTCCCTTCTCTTGAAATGGACAGACTGAATCTGCAGAAAACATCTTTTTCCTGACACAAACCCTCTATTTCTTAAATTTATTTTTTTGCAATAAAACTAAACTCTTTTACTCCAAAGTCTTCAACTCTTGTTCTTTATCAGTGTTTGCACACACAGTAAAGTTGGCTAAGCCCCCTCTGTCATTCTTGTTTGCAGGTCTATAGCCTGGAGGTCCTCAGGCTCCTGCTGTTCTCCTCTTGTATATCCCCTTCGTGTTTACCTTGACACTGAAGGGAGCAGTGATCAAGCTTCACCTGTTGCATGAGGACACTGCTCTGCAGTTTTCTTTTCCCCGCCTTAGATCTCACTTCCATATTTTGTCTTGTCTTCTTTTCCAGACAATCATTTCTCAAAGTATTCCACCTGGTGGCAAAATTAGGGAAATAGTTAATGGAAATAGTTTGCATTTGCATAGACCAAGTACTGTAAAAGCATGTAATACAAGTTATAATTTATTCCTGTTCCCTATTTTACAGTAGAGAGAAATTGGAATATATCTGTGTGAGTTTGGGGGTTTTTTGCATTTATAGGAAGGTATATTTAGCCTTTAACACTTCATATTCCTGTGCACTAAAGATGAATGTGATGCCCTGGCAGTAGGAGTGGAGGACTGTTCTAACACTGAGAAGAGTGCTGTGTGTTTAATACTTTGTTTTGTTTCATGAAAATTCTCACTTCTGTATGTACCAGCTGAAGAGAAATGGGAAAAGACTGTTGCACTTCCAAGTAAGGCTCCCAGTTATCTCCTGCAGTATTTGACTTCTTGTTTTATGCCAAATAAACCTGCTGATTGTCAGGAGTCATCTGGAAAATGGTCCTCCCTTTCAGGAGAAGGAGAGTCGTTGAATGGTGGCAATTTTTTAGTCTTGTAGTAAGGGAGTTGAAGGAGGTTGGCACTAAGGAGAGCTAACTTCTGTAGTTTTTCTTTCCATTGATGAAAACCTGCTTCTAGTCTGTCCTGAGATGTACAAGCTCTAGTCCTAAGTACTTTGACCACCACACTGCTTGATTTTAGAAATGGCAAGCAGGAGTCTGCTTGTCTTTTTATATTGCTAAGCATAAATACCTTAAAATGACATATACGTGACTTAGAACTTTTGCGTGCATTTGGGAAGCCCTCTGGAAGATAGTGCCCAGCAGCTGGGTATCCCAATGTTCTTCAGCTCTTCAGCAGTGATGTCAGCCTTCCCATTAAATTAATTTTGAGCATTGTTCTCTAATTTAACCTTCCAGCCTACTGGTAAATACTGTCCTGATTATGCTTTTACACTAAATAATGTTGAGAATTTTTTCAGACTCAAATTTTCTGTTTTTCTTACTGCTATGTTCTGTGTGTACACAAGACTATTAAAATTGTTGAACTTACTGTTTATTACAGGCTAATCACAGGATATAGAAGTACTATACTGTTACAGTATGATTTAAATATTTCCTTATGTTCTGTAGATCAATGTCAGAGTAACCACAATGGATGCAGAGTTGGAATTTGCCATCCAGCCCAATACAACAGGCAAGCAGCTCTTTGATCAGGTAACTTACATGTCTCTATGTATATATGAGTATAAGCACATAAGAGTATTGTGGTTATTAAGGCAGAGTCTGAAAAAGTGGTAGTGTTCTCATGTACAGATTGTTTTTCTCTTATGTTGTCTAAGCTATGCTCTGAGTTAATGTGAATTTCCTCATTACTTCTCAAGGAACATACTGAATTCAAAGACAGCTCTCTAAATATGTTACTAGTGAGGCTTCAGATAAATTGTGTATGGAACTGCTTTGAAATTAATTGTGGTTTTTATGTCTAATAATATTATAATTGCTACTGCAATATAGTTGTTAGAACTGCACTTTTAGAAACGTATATGTAACTATTCGTTAATGAAAGCTAACACAATTGCTTTCCCACAGTGGGCACTCTAAGATGGTTTTTCACTTCCCAAATGTTAGAACTAAATACTGTTGTCCTATGAACCAGTTCGGATTTTTACGTTAAAATAAAAATGAAAGGAAAAAAGAATAGTTGAAAATGATGACCTTAATGTGCTTATGGATTGCAGACCTAGATTGCACGGTGAGAACTGCACACGCTCACTTGATGGCGTGTGTTGTACATCAGTCAGATGGACCAAGTGAATGATTTCTTAAACAAGGTCGTTCTTGCACTCATGTGATGTTAGTCATCAGAATCTTAAAACAAGTTTTTGACCTGTGGTGAGGGGTGTTGTGGGAAACCTTAAGAATTGAACCTTGTCAATGCGTTGTGTTGTTCGCCAACAAGATACCGATCAATGTGTTTTATTATCTAGATCCAAGATGTATGCCTTTATTTAGGAAATGTGGAAATATCTGAAATTACTCTTCAAAAGTAGTTAAGGTAGATCAACAATTATGTCTAAAAGTTGTTTATGTCCATTCCACTATAGATGCTTGAAGTATGTAATGGTGTGTACTTAGAGGAAGTAACACATCAAAGAAGTTCTCTAAACTTTTAGTTGACCTTTTAAAGTCAATTAAATGTCTTATTATATAAATTGAAAAGAAGAGAATGTTTGTTTTAATAGTGAACTTGTAGGTAAATGAGATTGCCTTTGCAGTTTTTGTTTGAAATTACTGACTCTAAACACTTACTGCCTGCCCTTTTCTATAACATCAGTAGCAGGGTATCTTCAGCCCCTACAGAGGAATAAACTTCATGACTCTTAAAAAGACTTCTTGAAAAAAGAGGTTGTCTTTTTGTTTAACCAGCATTGTCATCATCAAATGAAAGTATGGTATTCTGTGGCATAGAAGGCTCAAGCTGTTTCTTGTCTTCTGCCAGCCTTTGCTATCTTCTGCCATGCACTGTTGGGCGGGGTGACATTGTGCTGTGTAATGTCTTGTGCCCAGGTAATCAGGCTCATCCAAATTGGAGCATTCGCAAACAGGGAGCAAAGATACAGTTCTGAATTTGTCATGCTCTTTTCTTTGTTCCTCAGTTCTCTGTGTGGTGTTTGACATCTCACTAACTCTTGCCTCTGGAACTTTAAATTGAAAAAAAATTTAGGTCAAGAAAAATCAACCAGAATAGTTGTGTGGGAGAAACATTTTTAGCCTGATCTTAAATTCATGTGTGAGTTCCACAGTGTAACATCAAGAGCTGAACTGTATTGTGAAATCAGCATGAAATTTTCAGACAAAAAGTTACCTGTTTCTCTATAGAAAGGAAATGGAATAGCACTGTTACTGGAAGGGTTGGCCTTCAGGGTTTATGCAGAAGTGGTGAACATGACAAGCAGGTTGGTTATTGTTTGCAGAAAATAACCTCTCCATGAATTCAGCTGTTATCTAGTGCTCCTCTGCATTTTTGGTGAACAACCTTTCAACCTTCTACCAGCCAGTGTTCTCTTAAGCTTTTAATTGGCATTTTCTGGAGTTGTTGATTTGTTCCTCATTCCATATGTGTGTTCTCATCATCTTCGTCTGCTAGCAGACAAGAATTCAGCCTTTAAAAATCTATGGCTTTCTTTTATCTCTTCCATTGTCAAACTCAGTAAACTTATTTATTGCACAAGTTGTTGGTGGGGTTTTTTTTTTTTTATTACTTGCATTTCAGAAGATGTTCTAACATGGTTATCATTGGTCCCTCTGTCTATCCTGTCAGTGGTCAGAATAGGTAAGAGGGGTTCTGTCCTCCTGTAGTCAACCAGTTAAGCATCTACAGCTTTCCTGGGAGAGGAAGAACCCTGTGAGGGATATGTTTCCACACACTGGTGGTAATCATGGGGAAGTTGTTTTGTTTTGTTAGCTCTGTGCATTAGCTTTTGGTTCACTGTAGCTGCCATTCAGAAGGAATGTGAGGGTTGTCTCCTTTATTTTGTGTTGAACCCCACTGTCCTTTCCAGATGTCTCCAGAGCCTTCTCTACAATCTTGTGGAAGGTGACCGTATGAAATCCTTGTTAGGTTGTCTCTATGTGTGTGTTGTGATTTGCCCGAACATACACTGTTCAGGTTGCTTTTCTTCTCCAAGAAGTTTTTATTGCCTATTAACAGTCAAGTTGTAGGATGTGATGGTGCATAAATCTGTTTTACAGATGCGATGAACACTTGCCTGAAGCTACTTAATAGAAGTTTTGAGCAAGAATCAAACTCCTAAGTTTTTCATTCTCTACTTAATTTTCCTATCATGCTACTGCAGTGCACAAGTGCGTATATTCTCTTGGTACAAAGTTTCAGAAAGATTATTTCTCTTTTCTTTGAGCTGAGAGGCAGTGTAGGCAATGCTTTTTCCTTTTTTTTTTTTGGGTTTTGCTGGTTTTAGTGTTGATTTTGCAAACTTGAGTAGCTGTGCCTGGGTTGTCTGTATTTGAATCATGTGCATCTCAGGGGCTGTAGTTAGTGGGTTGAGAGCAAAATGTTTTGACGTGAGCATAAGCACTTGTCTCCTTATGCCTTACGGGCAGAGCTGTTGAGCATCTGCAGTTCTTTGCAGCTCAGAGAGCTGATAAGGTACAAGGGCTCAGCTTGGACAGCTGCTAAGTAAAGAGCATTCTCAGTCATCTGATAAAGCCATAGGTAGTTTGATCAGCGTTATTTAGGAGATCTGTGCCAAAAGAAACAGCAGGTCTGAAATTCCTGAGTTGTGACACCAAACTTAATGCTGCTTGGGACCATATGAGTAACATTCACCTGTTCTTAGCATTTCTTATGATGTAGAGTAGATGATGTGGGAGTTCTAGAGGAAATGACATGCTCACTCAAGGCATCAATCAGGTTGGATCCACAAACGTTGTCCATTTTGTGCTTTGGAGTTTGAAGGTGAAATGATAAAGGAGGAAAAAGGTGCACACTCAAATGATTGTTAAGTGATTATGCGAATATGCAAGGCAGCAGAAGTAAGTTTGCGTAGTTATCTTATGACATTTTCTAATTTTTAAAATCTTAATTTTGCAACCCGATAGTACTACTTAAAAATGGAGGAGGATCTATGTGTAAAATTCTATTTACTTCACATGCATCTGAATGCTTCCATAAAACAGCCTTCAGTAAAGCAGCTTGGCACCTTGGTCCAACCTGAGGACATATGTAAGTACTACCATACGTGATCTATGGAGCCAGAGTTTTCAGTCATTTAATAATCTTTGCTGGACCTTTGTGATTAATTGCTTATTAAATCCACATATGCTTTTGCTGTCCAAAAGACTTGTAAAATAATTCCACAGTTTCATTATACTCTGTAGTAAATGTGCTTCTTTTTGTTTGAGCCTGCTATGTCATGATTTCTGTTGATTCTCTTAATTCTTACATTATAAGAAATAATGAACAATCATTCCCTATTTTCTTTCTACATGCCATGCAAGTTTTATAGATCTTCATTATATCTTTCCTCATTTCTCTGTCAGTAGCCCTAGATCTTGTCTTAGCCCTGCAGAAAATGTTCCAAGTCACTGATCATTCCAGATTTCTGAAACATTTCCAGTGCTGCAGCATCATTTTTTATAAGTTGATGTGACCAGTCCTTATCTAGAATTAGAGATTTGTGAATACCATACATGTGTATAGTAACGTAATAACTTTCTTACCTTTTTGCTTTACAACTAGAACTTTGTTCACATAGTTTAAATTGTTGTCTTTTATGTACAATGTTTTGCTTTTATTAAATTTGATCTTTCATTGAGGTTCATCTTTTTACTGTTATTTGCAGATCTTTATGGAAGGTTTGTTACAGCAGATTTTTGTCACATAAGTTTCATCCTTTTTTGAAGTCCTGGGAGACTTCCCTAGTGGTTACACTACAATTCTGTTATGAAAACAGCTGGAGGTTTTTGTCTGTCTTTTTAAGCAGTGTATCCATAAAACAACCTTCCCTCTATTCAAGGACCATTTTTCTTCTTTAGTAGCTATTGGTGATAGACCTGATTTGAAGTCTTACAGGGAGGTCATGTATGTTTAATTAGGTAGCTCATCCTTACCCCTTTTATCATTAACTCTTAGAAGATGGCAGAAGTATTTGAAGGAGTCAGTTCATCCTCATTACGTCATACTTATCCACAAACATTACTCTTTATTATCATTTCACCAGTTGTCTTCTGTTGAAGTGTACTCACTTCTCCATAGGGCTGCAGGTCACTTCCCAGATGTGCTTTGTAACCTCAGGGTCCTGTTACTACCTTCTGTTCCTCAGGTGCTGATGTACACAGTGAGCTGCACGCTCCAGTTGGTAGCTTGGGGCGTTTATTTAGAACTCTGGAGTTCCCTGATCCTGATGTTTTGCTACTATTCTATCTTCTTTTGTTCTTGTAAGATTTGATTACTTTTCAGCTTGAAATTGTTTATGTAGCTTTATTAAGCTACGCAATACCAGTTAAAAATGTATTGTAGTGATTGCTGATGATTATGGCTCATTTTTCTGCAGGTGGTGAAAACTGTTGGTCTTCGTGAAGTCTGGTTTTTTGGGCTGCAGTATGTGGACAGCAAAGGCTACTCAACTTGGCTGAAGCTAAATAAAAAGGTAAACAATTCCCCATATTTAGCCAAGTGTACAGTTTGAATATATTTTATAAGCTTTGCTGATTTATTATCTTAAGTGACATATAGCTGGCTTCAAATTTAGTTGAAAATTTGCTTTTCATATGCTTTAAATGACAAAATAGTGTTGTTAGATTAGTTATAAAGAAAATGCAAAGCTGCATCAATATTTAACTTGAGGCGATAGTTTCCAGTACTGTGGAATGCATTCATGCATGCATTAGGAAAACTTGAATTCATATGATTGCCCCATTTTCATGTAGCAGAACATAATAGAATTATTGTTTTACAGTTTGGGCGTGCATACGGGAAGTATTTCAGCTTCTGGAATTTGTATACATACAGCTATGAATCTTTAAACAAGGCAAAATAATCAGCTTCTGAACTTTAGCTATCTAATAGGTAGATTGTAGGATTTTTTTTTTTTTCCCCCCCCAAATGGCATTGAGTACCTTGTATCTCCCATCTACTGGGAACTGGGTCATTTTACTTTAAATTGTGTTTGTGTTTGTGGATTTGAATGGTCATTTCTTTATTTTAATACTGGCTGTCAGATTATTTGTTAATGTCACTGTTTAGAATGGAAATAGTTGTTTTTTTAGTTCAACCTAATCAAGAATACCTTTTTTATCTTCAATATTAGAAGGCATATTAGGAGGGTTTTAGGAGCAAGTCCCACTGTCTCCACTTAGGTAATCTTTGCTTCTCCTCTGTGGTAAATCCAGTGAGTTAAGCCTTCTAACCACCAAATCTGTCTCCTAGAATTTCATATGTGTCTTGTTTCATACACAATAAAGCTTGTAGTGCTACAGATACTTTGTTAACTGTAATGGCTCGTCTCAAGTGGTTGGAGATGGGGATTTATTGCATCAGTTGTGAAAAATACCGAAGCATTGCTCTATGAAAACCTTTAGCAAGTTAAGTTTCTGGTACAGTTCAGAAGCAGCTGAGGGCATGCTCATTTTTTAAACTAAGGCATTTATATTTTCTTTAAAAAAACTTGAAACATTTGATTCTGAAATGCATCAAATTAACTGTCTTTCACTTTTAAATTACAATTTACGTATTTTCAGTAAATACAAATAAAATCTGATACATAATAGATGTGCAAGTAAGATTTTATTATGATGAGCACAACTAATTTTTTACTGGTGAGATGACATGCTGCTGTCTGTAAATAATGCACAACAGTGAAAAGTGAGCAAAACTTTTAAAACTGACACCTCAAATCGTGAATATATATGTACTTATGCTGTCTTTAAAAGGTTGTATTTATTATATTCACAGTTTTTGAGACTTCCTACAAGTCGAGCAAACAGATACATCGTTTCATGTGTGACAATGAGGTTTTAGTGGGACTAATAGTGCACATAAAAGTAAATGGGTAATAAAGTGCTTGAACTGGGATGTATGATAATTATTTTACAATGAATGTGCATTTTAACAATTAATATTTGTTAAAATTGATTTTGTTTTAAATAGTTTTGCTTTGGCCATACTTTGTACTGGAAGCTGGGCACAAGTGAAATAGAATTCTACAAAAACATAAGTATTTGTTGAAATAGGAAATTGAAGAAATCTTAAGACCATATCTGATGTCTTTGCAGAAATCCCAGTTTTAAAGCTTATCCATTCTAGAAAAATAACATGATTAAAGGAATTAAGGTTTTTGCACAGAAACAAAGCACATATATTTATTGAAATAAAAGTTGAAAAACTTTTAAAAGAATCCAACTTCAAACTCACATTGAAGAAATGTGCTGTAGTTCTTGCTAAAGAACCATTGTTAGATCCTAATTTATTACTTCCTGCAAATCATCCTTGAATATAGTTTTGATCATTTTAGTGTCTATTGCAACTTCTTAGATCCCAGGTATTTATAGTGATAAATAAAAATTCACTCAGGCCTACCAAAAAAAACCCCACCCTCTTAATGAGCCTTTAAGTAGTATTTCAAAATTGTCTGGTTTATTCAAATTGATGTACTTGTTTGCACCATGTGAACCTTTCAGTGAGTTCCACCGTGGGCTTGTCAGGAAGCTCTGGGTTTCAGTGTAGAGGAGCTAAAGAGTTAAGTACTATTAAATCACATTTAATTTACCATTTAGTGCTCTTTTTATTTTTCTCTTTATTCCTCTCCCTCAGGTGACACAGCAAGATGTACGGAAAGAAAATCCTTTGCAGTTTAAGTTCAGGGCCAAGTTTTTTCCAGAGGATGTATCTGAAGAATTAATTCAGGAAATAACTCAGAGACTTTTCTTCTTGCAAGTCAAAGAGTCAATCTTAAATGATGAAATATACTGCCCACCAGAAACTGCAGTTCTTCTGGCTTCTTATGCTGTCCAGTCCAAGTATGGAGATTACAGTAAGGAGATCCATAAACTGGGCTACCTAGCCAATGACCGGCTTCTCCCCCAGCGGTGAGTGAGATGGGTTTTGCACCAAAGGCTGCACATAAATTTAACTACAGCACATTTTTTATAAATAAAGTATTAAGCAATAACATGCATTTAATGGTGGCTTTCTTAGAGTTCCTCTTTTTTTTCTAGTAAAATTTAAGAGATCCTAATTTAGACTTTAAATAACAAAGAAGTGTCACAGCTGCAGATTTCTTGAGATATGTTTCCTGTCCTGTCCACAAATACCTGCACAGATTTAGTTGAACACATTTCCGAAGTACTCCAAAATCATGTAATGTTACTGGAGACCTGCTTCTGCTAAATTAAAATCAAAATACTCCAATATAGAAGTAATTAAAATTCATTTGATAATCTCTCCTTTTCTTCAGTTTTCATGTTTTTGTACACTTAAATGATAATAAGTTCCTTAAAGTAAGTGTACTGCAAATAAAATATATTGCATTAAAAATAAAATTGTTGCTTGAGTACAACTCAAATTCATATGCTTAAGGTATTCCTTTTCAGGAGACAAATGGTCAGATAACTTTTTTAATTTTCCTTTGAAACAGTTTCTCCAGAAACTCCTGAAATGCTGGGTGCATGGAATGAAAGCATAATAAAGTTATCATATGCATTTGATTTTTTACTGCAGTACTACGCTGAAAATTTGAGCAGTATATAGGAAGTCATCTTTTAAATTTATTCAGTTAAGGCATATATTGTGCTGTGCAACAAAAGAGGTTAAGTTTGCTGTCAGTGTCATTTAATAGCAACAAATTCTATTCACAGCGTGTTAGAACAGCACAAACTGACAAAAGAACAGTGGGAAGAAAGAATACAGAACTGGCATGAAGAGCATAGGGGAATGTTAAGGTAATTATGTAAAAATGTTCATAACACCTTTTGTTAATATTAGGATGTATTGTGGGAAGTATTGATTTGAAGTGTGGCTTTCTTTTATTCTGACCAGGGTAGGTAGTTCTGAAAGATTTCCATGAGAGTTGAGTTTCCAGTTAGGTTGTTGTTTTACCTACATGATTTCTGGTAAGGCTGTCAACTGCCTTTGTCCACAGTTGCCTGCCTCTAAAATAAATTTAGTATTTCCTTAGCTCATGGGGCAGAAAGACAAAGTGCAGTGATTGGACTCTAATTGGATATTAGGGTGTAGAGCTCTTAAAAGTATCTGAGTCAGACTATTTTAGAGAGAGATTTAATTCATAACTAAGTTTTACCCCAGCTGTTTATTCTGCAGTTCCCTTATTCTTACAGTGTACTTACGATTTGTTGTCTAAACTATACCAACTTTTCTTCTTCATCAGGGAAGATTCTATGATGGAATACCTTAAGATAGCACAAGACTTGGAAATGTATGGAGTCAACTATTTTGAAATAAAGAATAAAAAGGGAACTGAATTGTGGCTAGGAGTTGATGCATTGGGTCTGAATATTTATGAGCACGACGATAAGTAAGTGGGAAATACTCATTTTGCAGTTCTGTCCTAGGAGTTGCTATCTGAGATTGTACAACCCCCACCTTACTGTGTGTTCAGTAAGATCTGGCAAAACAGGTTCTCCTTCTAATCTATGTAAGAGATAGAAAAAGAGAGAGAGATGTTAACCTCCAGAATGTTTGAATTTTAAAGATGAGGGATGCAAAAGAAGGGAAGGGAAGGGAAGAGCAGTTCTACAGAAGTTTAAATTGACATTGCTTTATATGGATTACTACATCTTTATATGGTTTCTTCCTGTACCTTTCACTCAAAACATTCCCTTTGGTCAGGATGAAAAGGACTTTTTAAAGCTGAGCAATGTATTTAATGAGAAACATTTGTAAGAGCCATGACAAGGATTATAGATGTTGGAGCATGAAAAACATAGATATTTAAGAGTGAAACCTTTTAGACACCAAAGAAAACAGATGATTCATGCATCTTGAAAAAGAGATCAAATAATCTGTTTTACTTGAAGAGGGAAAAGCTGAAATGTAGAAAATATGAAGAATTTGGAAATAGAACAACAGACTTACTCTTTCTTTCTTTACAAGTGCTTGTTGGTAGTATCTGATGTCACAGACCGTTCAGTGATTTGAAGTTACACATGATATGTCAAACTCCAGAGGAGAGCAGTCAACTTTAGGTGTATATACTCTGTAACAAAATTCTGTAAGCCTTAATTGCCATTAGATGGCAATATAACTCCTGAAAGCTGGAAATAATCAAAATGTTCAGATCAGATTGAGCTATGAGGCAATTTTTGGTATTTCCTGTCTCCTGATAGTTAGCAATCAAATACTTAAATATTTTCAGATATTTATAATTAAGATAATATGAATTGAAAAAACTTCTGTGCTGACAGAAAAATATTTACTGTTATGCAGTTGATGCATAACATTGTAACAGTTTCTGAATTTAATTTATTTTGCTTAAGATGCAAGGGCAGTTAATTTAACTTGAATTCTGAAAATATAAGAACACAAATCTGAGCATAACAGAAGTACAAGATGGCTGAAAGTTACTTTAATTTCAGTATTTGAAATGTCAATTTCTGACATTTAAATAGTTACTCTCTTAAGTGAAAATACAATTACCAATGCCATATAAAGAATGAGTACGTGATTGTGATGTTTAGCATCTAGGTAATAGTCGTAGAATAAGTTTTGTTACAATGCTATGTAATTTATTAAAATGTAATTAATTTGATGGAATATTTCTAAAAAGAAAAATCTACCAAAATATGCTTGAACTTGTTAAAGTTTACGTTAAAACATAATGTTGTAAATGTAATATTCTAAGCTAAGTGTAGTAGTGAGAATGGTACAGGCATAAGCCCTGTTAAACTCACGTGTATATGAAGTGCACATCCTTGCTGCTTCTAATGAGAACTTTTTCTCTTTGAAGACTGACACCCAAGATTGGTTTTCCTTGGAGTGAAATAAGAAACATCTCTTTTAATGACAAAAAATTTGTCATAAAGCCAATTGACAAAAAGGCTCCTGTAAGTAGTGTGTACAATAGTATCGCTTCCTATATGAAGGGATTTAAGCCTGCAGGGACTTGCTCTGGCATTAAGGCATGAGTAAATAGTGGTGACATTCATTACTTTTACTGATAGAATAGTCAGTAATCAAAAGAAAATGTTGATTTTGAAATATGTTATTTTCTCTCTTTTTTCATTCTGTTTGATATTCCTAAATTGTTGGGAGGGGTTACGTCAACTAATACTTTGTGATGTGGTGAAAAGAAAGCATGAGATTCAAAATTCTCTACCTATTTCCTCCTCTTTTTCTTTTTTCTTTCTTTTTTTATTACAACAGCACATTTCATGAGACTTTCTAGGTCAAATGATTTCAGAATAGACTAGAGAATAGTCTCATTTTTTTAAATTTTTAATTTAAATTTTTAAAATTTTAAATTTTGTATAAACCAGCTAATTTCTGGAGTATTCCAAGTACAATTTTGAATTTATCTTACAAGTTTCTGACAGTAACTAGAATTTTAGATTATGGTGTTTGCTTGCTCGAAGTATCAAAATACTTGTAAGTTTTCATTTAACCAATTCAAGAATGCAGTGATGCTTTGACTGTTGTCATAAGTGTATTTTTTTAGGTTAGTGGATATACTGGAATTACTTTTTTCCTAGGATTTCGTTTTTTATGCACCCCGTTTGAGAATTAACAAGCGAATTTTGGCACTGTGTATGGGAAATCATGAATTGTACATGAGGCGGAGGAAACCTGATACAATCGAAGTGCAACAGATGAAGGCCCAAGCTAGAGAAGAGAAACATCAGAAACAATTGGAAAGGTAATTAACAAACTTCCATGAAACAAAAAAATTCTACCTTTTTAAGAAGTCGTAGAATGTTGTGTGTCTTAGAATTCTAGAAAAGAGAGAACTGCTTTTCTTTCTGCACTGTGTAAGCAGGTTTGTGGATTGGCATGGCTCCCCTGTCTTAATATGAAAGCGTATCTTTTTTGAGCTTTCAGCTCAGTAATAGTAGCTGTACTGTTGTTCCCTGTAATATATTTTTTGCAAGTCTTACCTCTCTTTTGCTTGATTCTTATGGAATTTTGTGCTCTACAGATGAACCCTTAAAGCAAGTTCAGTGAAGAATGTCCTGGCTTACCTTTTGTGTATTTAAAAAATACTGTTGCTGTTTCTAGCCCAGGTGAAACATTGTGCCTAAAATGCAGATATAATTGAGGATTTACCTGGCTGAACCACAACCAAGGTTGATTTCAGTTCTGTTCATAAATTGTTTTGAAGCAGAAACTGAATTAGAAGCATTTAAAATTGCTCCCCCCTGCTAGCTGAGTAAACTGAAAAATTGGCTACCTGCATCCAGAGAGTAGCATTTAATATGTTGCAGAGTAAAAAAACCTTTTTACTATTTTTTTTTTCAGGGCACAATTAGAAAATGAGAAGAAAAAAAGAGAGATAGCAGAAAAGGAAAAGGAAAGAATAGAGCGTGAAAAGGAGGAATTAATGGAGCGCTTAAGACAAATCGAGGAGCAAACAATGAAAGCTCAGAAAGGTGAGGTCATAGATTTCTTAAATCTAGTGACAGTGTTTAGTTTAGCTGGGTAGTTCAGTTCCACAGTTCTTTTTGTGTGTCAGTGTGTTTTGTTACTTTGGGGGGGGTAAGTTTATTTTACTAATAGTGGAGAGAATTTGGTGGTGGTTTTTTTGATATGAGAGATACTTTTTCCATGTTTAAATGATGGTGTGCATGCTTTTGTCTGTATCTTTTTAATATAAAACTAATTTCTAATATAGCAAAAGTTTTGATTTAGTAAAAAGAAAAATAATGCTTATACACAGTTCAACTCAGAATTATGAAATGTTTAAAGTGCTGAACACCTGGAGTTGAAGGGAGCAGGAAAATTAGAGGGAAGTATGCAAAGTACTTTCTCTAGGATTTTGTTGAATTTAGCTTTTAATTTGGAAATTCCTTGTTCTTTCCTCCTTTCCTATTCCCTTGTAAGATTTCAGAAAATTAGTCTTGTCAGACATTAGTGACAAAACACAAAGTTTCACCAATCACAGTTCTTTTTTTAATCACCCTTTAGAGTCCCTGCCTCCATGATTTCCCAGTCCCTCCTCTCCATGTTATTTTTTTTCCCCTGCTTCAGGTTTGGTTCACATTCATAAAAGTTTTGTTGCTCCTTTCTTTTCCTAACTCTTGCTTCAAGCATCATAGAGAGAATCACTGATTAACTCTATGCAAATAAATCACATATGCCTGGCATTGGTCTCCAGCTCGACTCTGCATTTTTCAGTCTTTCAATGCAGAACAGGCTGGATGCATCCAGACAGGTAACACACTAACTGTGCCATGGAATTGTTTAGGGAGAGCTATTTGGCCCAGGACAAAAGTGTCAGGGTGATCCTGGACATTTGACAATACACATTTTCTCATAACTTTGTGAGCAATGTAGCCGAATTTCTGATGCAATACAAAATGTTCATGTGTCACTGGTCACTTTAACCTTCTATTCACACATGGAAAAGCCTTTATATAAATGATGTCTGCGTTAGTTTCACGTTCTCTATCTTGGGAAGATTTGTTTGAGTAGTGTTTTTAAATAGTTTCGTATTTTATTTAATTTCTAGGTACTGCATTTGTAGAACCCCACATACTTGTGATGCTGTTCATTTAATTTTATAACTGAGTATATACTATACTGAGTAGTAGGCCTGGGAAACCAGCTGAAGAGTAAGGAACCTGGAACCTACTTAAAAGTAGAAATGCAAAGATGAAGCGTGTGTCAGCATAGCTGGGGAGGTGCTTTTATAGTATTGAAGCTTATGGTGAAAGCAAATGGATTGTTGGGAAAAATGGGTAGTTGTTTAGGTTTTCTGGTGAAGGAGTGTATGATAGCTGTGCCTAGTAAAGAATGTAGTGGAAATTTTATCGTTAAAACCAGCAAAGAGCTTTAAACAGACTTCTTTTTTCATAGTCACTTAATTTTTCTCATCAGAGAGAAGTATATTTTGTCTGTGTAAACTTTAGCTTGCAGTACTCTTAAGATTATTGCTTCTTCCTATTTCACTAAGGGTTCTGCCCTTTAGATTGCAGTATTTTGCTATGCAGGCAGCTAGACAGCTGTTTTCTCTCCCTTGATTTTAAATTTTCCTCATCAGATGTACAAAGAATTTTTCTGACCTTTCCAGTCAATCTTAATCCATTTTATTGGAGGCATGTGCCAAATTTTCAGCTGCGATTTAGCAATCTGTCAGGCATTTCAGTAAAGAGGAAGAGTTTTTTGATTTCTTTAAGAGAGTGATTTAATGTACATACAATATCCTCATAGTAGGAGCATGTGCATGTATATGTGTTTACTTTATCAGTGAGAGGTGACACTTTTCTGAAACACTAGGCTGTCAGAAATGTCAGGTGAGATGAAGTATATCCAAAGAATATTTTTAAGTAGGGGAGAAACCAGACATGGAACAGAGCTCTGGGTGATGTGCTCCACAGCTTTTCTAAGCTTGAGGTGATCTTGTAAATCTTGGTTAATGTTCTAGGTTACTTTATTTTAGGTGTATTACAGCTGGTATTGGTGATCCATGTGAGGAAGAGCTAGGCAGTGATACCTTGTCTGCAAACTTTCCTCTTGGCAGAGCTAGAGGAACAGACTCGAAGAGCTCTAGAACTGGATCAAGAACGGAAGCGTGCAAAAGAGGAAGCAGAACGCCTGGAAAAAGAGCGTCGAGCAGCTGAAGTAGCCAAAGCTGCTCTAGCCAAGCAGGCAGCTGATCAAATGAAGAACCAGGAGCAGCTAGTAAGAAACTTTATTTTTTTTCCTCAAAATAGGGTTAAAATTGAAAAAAACAGTTGAAAATTTAGCCTTTGCTCGTTTATGTTAAATGAAGTACATTGAAATACAAAAGTGCTTGAGATACTGTTACAGAGTGTTGTGAGAACTGTTTTAGAAAACTGCATTAGACTTGCCACTACTTTGCAAGATGAAAATAAAATTCTGAATCTGTGGGAAATTAAAAAACGACCACTATCTTTCAGACTGACAACACTCATTACATTCTCTTCCTAATGGTCTCAGGCTTATCCAGCTGAGAACAAGAGTAGCTTCCTTCTGCAGTCCACTGGGAAGCCTGTTCTCTGAGGCAGGTCTGTTCTGAAGCTTGGTGGTGGTGGCGGTAGGGAGTTGATTACACTGGGATTTGTTGGGGTATTTTTGGTTCTTATCCTCTCCCATTGCCAGTTTTGCAGTGTCTTCTCACATTCTGTGTTAGACTACTTCTAATTCAAGATTTGTGCATAATAATCGAGAAAGGCATGAAAATAGAAGTGATTTTTCAACTATAAATGAGCATTAGATCTTCTGTAAATTTAGCACATAATTCTGATGGCAAGATCTAGCTTAATAGTACTGAGATTATAATCCAGAATCATCATCTTAATGGTGGGACCATTAAAGTTGTATTAGACTGAAATAGCCTGAAATGCTAGTTTGTAATGATAGCTTGTTGTTCCTTGCAAGCTTTGGAAGTGCAGAAGATAAGTATTTTTTTTTTTCTGGACTTATTTCCATTAGGCAGGAGTACTTTGATTCATTCCCTCTGTCACATATACTTAAAAATTCTATTTTTCAGAGAGAAGTGATGGATGATAACTAACTCTTTTCAACCCCAATCATAGCAAAGGTTCTGTCTTCTTCCACTGCAAAGCCAGACTGATACCAAATTAAAACTTCTATTTTGTTCTTTTGTTTGTTTCAGGCAGCAGAAATTGCTGAATTCACAGCCAAGATTGCACTTCTAGAGGAGGCCAAGAAAAAGAAAGAAGAGGAAGCTTCAGAGTGGCAGCACAAAGTAATGAGCTCATGCTGTGTGAAGTCAGAACTTCAAAGAAAATAAGGGAAATCTCACTAGAAGTCCCTGGGGTCAAATCTCTCTCTTTCTCTTAGGCTTCAGAAAAGTCTTTCTTAAAGGTTTTTGTCCTCCAGTCTACTGAAGCCAGCCTATGCTGCTGTTTAACTCATTTCTTGATGTTACATAGCCATGAAGGGGGGGAAATAGTCATCACAGAGGTATGGTCCAAGATGAGAAATGGCTTCCTTTTGTGTGGTGATGAAATAGATCGTGTTAGAGAGGAAAACACCTCAGGAGGGAGGTATATAAAATCATGAGACTTGATGGAAAAATGAACCAAAACACTTAACAAAGGCATGTGAAATGCAACTGGGCAAAAATTTAAAGCAAAACAGTATTTCTTGATGAAATCTGTAATTAGATATGGAATGTGAATAGTTACTATGTATGGGTTCCAAAAGGGTTTGAACAAATTTTCCTAAGTTCTGGTTTAGTATAAAATTTGAAGACATCACCTTTGATCAAGGAATCCCTGAGCCCTAAATTTCAGGAGGCTAGGAAAGTTGGAAGATGGTATGATTGCCCTATTCTTTCACTGTTCCCTTGTCTACTGCTGGAAGTAGCTGAACCCTAGTACAGCTTGTTTTGAGCCATATCTGGTTTTTACTCAGTGTCTCTATTTGACAATTTGCAGTACATAAGCTAGTCATGTCGGTTACAAAGAACAGTTTCATGTGTCAGAGAACATGTCAAATATTTCTTTTTATTTTTCTGCCTCTTGATAAATAATTTAAAAAGATGCTAAGTACTGTTTACTGTATTTAGGCTTTTGCAGCCCAAGAGGACTTGGAGAAGACCAAAGAAGAACTGAAATCTGTGATGTCTGCTCCTCCTCCACCTCCACCCCCACCAGTTATTCCTCCAACAGAGAATGAACACGATGAACATGATGAGAACAATGCTGAAGCCAGTGCAGAACTGTCTTCTGATGGTGTCATGAATCACAGGAGTGAGGAGGAACGGGTAACAGAAACACAGAAAAATGAACGTGTTAAGAAACAACTGCAGGTAATGAAGATTCATAGCTGTATCAACACAATTCAGGCCTTGGGTTTTCATCTTTCTCTTGTAAGAAATTTCACTGATGTTATGGTCTTCCAAGGAAACAGCTTCTTTATCTTTTATTAGGTTTATTACCAATTTGCCAAGCAATGTCATTCATAGTGCTTTAGAAGTGGAATATATAGAAAGATTGGATGTAAGGTTGTGCTTTGTAGCTTAAAAGTGTAAGTATGCTGTTGCAGTGGCCAGCAAACGTTTCTAATAATTATATAATTTCCAGAACTCTGCATGTTAAAACATAATGCTTTCCTTTTTCAATACCAAAACTCATTAAGTGGTATGAACAGATGCTTGCTTGGTAGCATTTATGTTTGTAGCTGTGTAAATGCAAAAACTCAAATTACACCCATTTTGGATTACTCTTATTTCCCTGAAACTGAGCAATTCCTCCCAGGCTAAGTCTTAACCCTAGAAGCATAATAATCTGTGGTATAAGTGGTAGCCCTTTTCCTGGTTACAAAATGTTTATTTGGGAAGAAAACAGAAGAAAAGGAAAGCTGCTACTTTGTCTGGCAGCATTGTTTTAGTAGAGTGTATGTGCAGTATTCTTGCTTGGTCAGTCACTGACCAGATCAGGGAGATAAATCTTCAGTTAAAGAAAAACTGAAAAATAAGGTGGTTTTCCTGCTTTATCCTGCTGGTCCCTTTTTTCTTGGATTTTATGGTGTGTGAGGCTTTTTTTTTAATATATATATATATATAGTTTGCTTACACTCATGTGAGGAAAGACTCCTATCCTCTCCTTATCTATCCTTCTGCATTCCTTTGGATAAGCCTCACAACTTGAGTTACTGAGGAGCACAACAAGCATTCCATAGGTTGGCATTCAAGAAATTCTTATCCAGATTGCAGAATAGTTGTTATCGAAAACTCCAGAACTGTTAAAGGATTAGTCAAAGCACTTAAATTCAAATATTTTATTCAACAGGCTTTAAGTTCAGAGTTGGCTCAAGCCAGAGATGAAACCAAGAAAACACAAAATGATGTTCTTCATGCTGAGAATGTTAAAGCAGGCCGCGATAAGTACAAGACTCTCCGGCAAATCCGACAAGGCAATACAAAGCAGCGTATTGATGAGTTTGAAGCAATGTGAGAGCTGGTATTTTTGCATATATGTTCCTCGTAAAGCTGAACCACCAACAGAGAAAAAAGCAGGCCTTTGCAGATTTGATGGATTGCACCCCACTTTGCCAAAGCACTTAATAAATACCAGGTTGACTACAATGACTAGAAGACAAATTTAAGGGAAGCTATTCAACAGTAAGGCAGTCTGTTAACCCTAGGTTTTGGGTGGAGGGAGGGTGTGGAGGTTAATAGTAGGTTTTTCCCCATTGTGTTTTCAGTTGCATTGTTTGGGTCTTTTTTCTCCCCTTTGGAAACAGATGTGAAGTATATAATGACTGACAAGTGTATATATTGCTTAAACATTAAGAAATAGAAAGAAGAATGGAACTGTACCTAAACTGGATAGGTACTATTTCAGTATGAAGTCTGAAATTAGTTTTTCATGTAGCTTCTCCATTAAGAGTTTTGATATTGCTCATTTTCAGTTTTGGTTGTTTTTTTTTCTTGTTTTGTTTTGGGGGGGGTTGTGTTTGTTTGTTTGGTTTTTTTTTTTTTCTCCCAAGTGAAATTCTTTGGTGTTTCATGTCCTGTCATCATTGATGGTTTTCTTTGCCTACCTGTTCACAAAGGTCTGGATGGCAGGTGGTAGTTCCAGGGAATGTTTTTAAATGGAACACTACCTGTGGGCAGCACATGGCTGCTGATAGGCTTGAGTAAGTATTATTGCTTTTCCTAGCTGATTCTTCTAGATATGCAAAATGTTCCAATGCAGCAAAGAGGGGAAAAAAATAAAGCTTAATGTGCTATTTGTTTGTAATTATTTTATTTGCAGTAGGGAGACCTGGACCTTTCTGGCAAGGGAGCATATGAAAACATCAGTCCCAGGGAGGGGACAGTATCCTACCTCACTACTATGTACATGATGACTGGTCTTTCAAACACCAGGAAAAAAAACTGTTTAAATACTGTCATTACACAGTAACATCAAAGATTGCTAGGAGCCCTTACTCCTAGGATTTTATTTTACTTGGATGGATTTATAGTGCTAAATACTGTCTAACTGCCTTCTGTTGAGTTTAAATTGTAAAAGCATCTGGTGTGTTTTAAAGCTGTAACCTGTCACTGGTATACTATATTCTGGGAGGGGTGTAGAATGTGTGTGTCAGTCAGTTTGGGTTTTAAATACAAAATGAAACTTCCCAGAATTGGAGTTTAAGTGTTTGTAGCTTCAGTTTTCAGTGAAGCTAGTATTGTAATTGTCATATCTGATGTCAGATTTAGTCCATTCCCTCTTGAAAAGGAAACCTGCTCTTTTGAAAAATTTGCTTAGAAATTGAACTTCAGTAATAACTTTACAGTTAATGTGGACTTCAGTTACTCCCTATGTTCAAGTACCCTAGAAAATACTGACAGTGGAAGAACCCAGGTTTCTCTGAGGATGGTTCAGCTTTTTTTCTGTTTGGTATTATGCACTCATAAATTTACACTTATCTATTAAAATTTGCCATTTTATTAAACATTTTTTTCATGCACAATAGGTCTAAATTTCTTATGAACAGTCTGACTAAGGTGGATTTTTTTTTTTTTTTGCGTTGTAGAAGTTTGGCTATGTGGGGTGACATCATGAAAATTAAATAAAGATACATTAATATATTTTTGGTTTGTGGGGCTAAACATACCTGCTTGACCTTGAAGACCGATGTGCAGATGCTGTGCACATGCTTCAAAATGCTGCTTGGTGGAAGTTGGTGTTTCAACTTGCAGTGCATTGTAAGAACAGTTTTTGTTTCACAGGCTTCATACACTGAAGCTTAAGCAAAATTTCTGAAGTATTTGAACAGTTTGCCATGGCAGGTGAAATACTGTGCTTCCAGTGAGTTTTCATTTTTCCCTGAAAAGTGTGCACTAACACTGATCCATCAGTTTCAGTGTTGGCAAAAACACCAGTACAGATTGTTGTTCATAAATTTACAACATGTAGAGTAGGGCTAAATGGATTAGATCCATTTATAAAGCTGTGTGATTTTTTTTTTTTTTTTTAAAATTCAAACAACCAGGAACAACCATTTGTAATACAGGTTTTCACAATGAACAAAGTGGTAATAGCTGCTGTCACCAGCAGTTGGGAACACTTACTGGTGCAGAAATACTAAGAATACATCTAATGATTACTTGGTGAAGTAATTTTCCACATGCTTTTTCCTTTAGCATCATGTTTTGTGTTGTACAATTAAGCTACAATTACATCTACTATTTTGGATAACATTCATTGGTTAACAATAAAGAGATACAGTTAATTTCTCTGAGGTCCATTGTTGTTATTTAATGCCCTTTTTTTTCTGACAGCTCAGCTTTACTGAGCACACTCCAATAGCCTCTCTTTCCAGAGCAGTGTAGAAATTTTGATCATCTTTTTGTTTCACACTCTGGTCAGAATGAAATTTTAAAAAAAATCAAATTGTATCCCTAGAGAATGGTATTATGCTTAAGAAATTATCACATACAGTTAGGAGGAAGCACTGGTGTTTGTCGATTCAAAACAGGATGTGAATCATCACAGCAAATTTGCTCTCTTGAGAGCAGAGGGTAATTTGGCCATGTAAGAGCTCTGTGGGTAATGTAAGAACTTTCAATCACTGCCTACATATTGCTTAGCCCCAGGTTAAATGAAATTTAGTTTAATGGGTCAGTATCTTAAGTATTGTGAAACCTTGATCTTTTTCTTTCCTTTTTATACTGCACTGTATAGTGAACAGTGGTGTCAAAAACATGCATGGCCATGTGTTTTAAACAATGGCAAGTTAATGGGATTTTTCATTTCTCTAATACATTTGAAAAAGTCAGGAACATGTAAATAGGTGTACAAATAACCTGCTAAAATGTTCTCACAAAATTAGACCTCTTCTCAGGTGCCATTCCATTCTCTCTTGAATTTGTTTGGCCTTGCACTCAGTACAAGCACATGACCCTTTCTGTTGCTCCATAGGGCAGAATTGCCATGAGGAATTAAAACTTGGTACTTGTAAATGTGCATATTTCTAGTTTGATACTTCCCTCTTTTTGGAGCCCCTCCTGCTGAAACCTTAGCTCTGAGGTTTCTCACTTGTTAGAGAGCTTCTGCATAGGTATGTAGCTTCCCAATATTGTGCTTGAAAGGGCAGGTAAGTGCTTTGAAAGATTGTTTTTTCATAAATATGCTCTTGAGGTGGATAGAAAAAGATGCAAAATAGTGCTGCTATTTCCAGACTATTGCAATCAAACAGAATGCCTCTTTGTGCAAGAAGATATTCTGTCTTCTTCAAGTAGTCAATTTTACACCTCAAAACCTACATTTTCTGTCACTTGAACCAGTTTGGAAAGCATTATTGTGCTTTTGCTTTTTTCTTAAAATGTGTTCTCTAGGATTTTTCAGATTACCTGCTTTGAGCACCTCTGAGGAAAAAAGGAGGTGTTCTAAATGAGGTATTTCAAACTTGTGAAGGAAAAGTACCACAAATATTTTCTCTAAATTTTTAAAGACATTATAGAGATTAAAATAATTAAAACCTTTTGCTTTTGAAGAGGAATACTTATGCAAGCATTTTCCATGTCTGTTTACATATGGATAATCTAAAAAGTTGTTCTGCCCGAGATGTCCGGGATTTTAACAAAGACAGTGTATCCAAGTGGGCTGAGGTAGTTGATCCTGGTGTTTGTAAGTGTACTTGGAGTAAAAATAGCAACATAAAATTGAAAGCTTCCTTACAAAAGAGCAAAGTTCACTTATTAATAGAAGTTATCTCATACACATAATTTATCTAGGCTGGGAGATAAAATTTTCCTGGAAAATGTGATAAGTGTCAATGTCTCAGCATACAAACTGTGGCGATTTCTTTTACTCCCTTGGGGCATATTCTGCTGTTGGTGTTTGTAGGTGGAGAGTACCTGGTTCCCAGTGGGAATGCTGTGCTGCCTGGGCAGCTGAGGACATGCTTCTGGCTGGGCACCTGCCAAGCACCATGTCCCACAGCAGCACAGTCCAGTGCCTTTCCTCCCCACAAAATTGGTCTGCAGGCAGGGGAGTTCTGCCTGGCTGCTCCTTTTCCCAGTTTGGGGACCCAGTCAACAGCAAGGGGCAACTGAAAGCTGAAGGGCTGGTGTGAGGCTAGAGGGCTCAAAGAGGGGAGAAAACCCCAAACACAAATCTGGTGCAGATCACCAGATTCCCTTACTGGCTTATTTATTTACTTGTGTGGAGGACTCCTTTTCAGTGTAGTCCTGTGGCAGGTGTGTGACCAATGATCTGTTTAGCAAATTTAGCAGCCAATTTTCTGGAGCAAGTTGCACTTTTCATTTCACTGAGCTGAGTCTAGATCCATAGGTATAGGCCAGTTGCCTGATTTTGTTTTGATTCATGGAGTTTGTCACTTGTGTTTGCTTTACTGTCTGTGTTGATAAGCTGCCACTTTAGAGTGCTATTAAAGAAGCTTTGCTTTGCTTTTTTTTTTTTTTCTTCCTCCCACCCAAGAGATTGCTGCCATATCAAATGTATATATTTTCTTCAATGTGAATGAAGTGGGCTCACCAAGCCCAAAAGGCTTTCTCACCAAGCTATCAAATTTCTTCAGAAGGGACCACAACACTTGCAGCAGTGCCTCAGGAAGAGACAGATTATGCCCACATAGCTCATAGTTGAGGGAATTGCAAAGCTAGCAGGAAGAAACAGAGCATTTTGAATTGCTGGTATTCCATGAGGTGTTTATATTGGCTTTTGTAAATAATATGTCAAGAGTGTTTCTGTTCACAGCAGTAGGCTTTAGGCAGCAGAAGAAATGAGGGGAGATGGAAATGCTCATCAAAGGAGGCGGCCTGGTTGGTGCAAATGTTCCTAATGCACGTGTGCATGAGAGTTAATGTTTCCTGTGCTCTGGATAAGTGGATCAGGTGAAAAGAGATCAAGCACAGAGGTAGGACAATTGCATTGCTTTTTCTGCTTATTTGTTTGTTGGGTTTTGTTTGTTTCTTTGTTTGCTTTTAAGCTACCTTATTTACAGAGAAGGAGTTGCCATTATTTGAAGGTTTTTAGGAAGCCTGCTGCCCAGCACTAAAAGGTCTTGGAGTTCTTAAGGCCACGTGCTCCCAGGCTGGCCCTGTGTGTTCTAACTTCCTCTGCAGTGTGGTAATTTTGCCCCAGCACATTTCTGCAGGGCCCGGAGCCGCGCACATGCAGGGCTGCGCTGCCCCACTGCTGCTTGTTCCAGCAACACGAAACCCCTGCGTGCCCTGTGAAACAGTAATCGCTCCACAGCACTGCCACTGCCTGCACTCAGCTCAGAGGGATCTTGTATCCACAGCTCCCTACAGCCTCAGCTTTCACACCTCTTATTCACCCTCCATTTCTTCTTTAAACTTGATACAGTATTTAACTTCTTAATCTGTGGCTTCAGTAACATTCTGCT
Source organism: Cettia cetti (assembly GCA_013401135.1). Classification (NCBI taxonomy): domain Eukaryota; kingdom Metazoa; phylum Chordata; class Aves; order Passeriformes; family Sylviidae; genus Cettia; species Cettia cetti. The sequence goes on along the minus strand of VZUI01044600.1, from coordinate 53,366 downwards.
AAACTGGGGTTAAGGGGAATGGTTGACAGCTGTGTCAAATGCTTGCTTAAAATATATCAATGAGCCACACTTTTATTCAAATAGCACTTCTGATTAATTAATAATCTCTGTGAATATGGTAATTGCAGTTGTGTTGCCAGAAAGAGATTCACTTGCATTGAGACCGAGGCTCAAAACTTTCCTGCCAAGTGCATTTCAGTCTTCAGCGATGTGGGGATATAACATCCAGGATACACAGATAAGTCAATCCTACTGCTGCCTTTATTGCTGGGAACAAGTTCATTTGCATCCAAGTGAGCAGATTCAGTGTTTGAGATTCAGGCAACCCTATTCACACATCAGAAAAAAATCTAAAAATTATAAGAAATCTTCACACCATTAATCAGCACTCCACTCCTTGTTTCATGTCCTTGATAGTGTTTTTTCAGTTTAACTCATCTTTTGAATTCTTGGATCTCTTCTCTTGCGGCATCTCTCTTGGTGCTCAGTGCTAGTTGTACTTTTCCATACCTTTTGGAAACACAGCTCTTTCTTCTTTTGCATTTGGGATCTTAGTGTTGTTTTCAGCAAAGCCAGTGAACTCATCATCTTCAAATTTAGAACTATTACTACTACTTCTCAAAATAGTCTTTGGATTAATTTTGGGTGCATATTCTCTTTTCAGACATGCATGGTATATGCCACCTTATAGCATAAACAGTTGTATTGACTAGTTAATAACTGCTGGTAGCTTTCTGGAGAAAATGTCAGAAAATAAATATGCTAATGTAGAATCTGAATCACACTATTTATACCCATGAGGTTCAGCTTTGAGCCTAGCTCAGCTCACGTGCACAAGGGAGCATGTGGGAGAGAGAGAAATTCTGTGCTTCCACTGTGTAGCTTATCTGGCTGTCTGGATGAGGTAGGAGAAAGCACTGGACCAGGATGGTTATTGCTGCTCAAACAGCAGAGCTGTCAGGCACAACTGCATGGTGCTGCAGCTTTGCTTTTCTGCACAATAGGTGTCCTGGATGTTAAAATTAAAAGAAAAGAAAAAGGCAGTCATGAAATAGTTGGCTTTTCCTGTGGAATCCTAAATAAGACTTATTTATTGTTATATTCCTGTCTGGCTTGAACCTTCTCTGCAGGTCACTCTTGTAAAAGCTCCTCTATAGCATAAGCACAGATACTTGAGAGCAGGAGTCAGATATCCCATGGTTCTTCAGCCTGCCCTGTCTGTAAAAAACAGTGGCAGGTGTGAGGGAAAAATACCTGTCTCTGTTGATTTTAATAGAGGGCCATGAAAATGCATTCTGGAATTCTGCTTCTTTCTAGCAGTGGCTTCTGTATGCTTTGGGATTGCCCTTTCAAATGTGCTTATCCCAGTCTTCTCTGAACTGGTTCTTACACCTCACTTCCCTTTGCTGCTTTACTCCTTGTACTCCTTGGTTTGGGCTTGTCTTCATTTTGTTGTTTTTTGTTTTTTGTTTTTTTTTCTTCTTGCTAATGTGTCATGCCTTTTATTTCATCTGAAGAACAGATTTCACTTTACATTACTGAGAGCTTCAATGCAATTAAATAATTTTGTTTCAATATGAGAATGCAAATTAAGACAGGGAAGGAAGATGTTGTGTAATTACTAGTTTAAAAACATTGTGAGGGTAGGTTTAAGCCTGAAGTCCTAGCAAAAAAAAAAAAAATGTTGCCCTTAGCTGACTAATTAGACCTTAGACTCAAGGTGAAAAAGGGAGGCAGACAACTAGGTATGGCAAGGTGGACTTCTCAAACTAAATTCATGATAGAAAAATACTTTGGTAAAACTACCATAGCCTTTATTTGCACTTGCTGGATTATTTTGAGAGCACTGGAGAAGAAAATATTGAATCATTCTTCAGCCATATTTCCCTTAATTACTTCTGTTGTGGCTTAATCCACCAATTTAAGAGTAAAAATGCTTTTTTTTCCTCTCCATCAATTTTGTAAAATTATGTTTTGCTCATGACACAGAAATTCTTTGCAATTCTTTGCTTAATGGAAGAAACTGTTTTCTGAGAGAAAGGTATCATGATTTGTTTTGTGTTTAACTGAGCTTGATAATTTATATGTATATATATGTGCACATATATGTTAAAAATATATAGATGGCATGGTTAAAGTGGAGATTTCTAATACAGCATGTGGCATCAGGCCCTGTAATGGCTGTATTAAAGTAAAATGTACAAGTTGCTACTTACAGGAACTTTGATCCTGAATAGTTTTAAAAATGAGACTTTTTAAAACTGTGTTTAAAATACCATTGGAAAAAATATCACAGCAGGCAGTGACTATGGTTCAGTTTTGTTCTTGATCTCAAAATCAGATCTACTTATCTACATGTTTGATTTTAGCCACCTGTGAAAGCCAGCTGTTCCTGAGGATCTCTCAGCACCAGGAAACATTTCACTGGTTTCAGTGGTGCCTTCTCAGCCTACAGTTTCACTCACTGACAGAAACCTGTTTCTTCTCCCCACCCATGTCCAGGAATTGCTGTCAGACTTTTAAAACACCAGTCTTAACCACATGCCTTATTTGCTTTTGGTCAAGCCCTGGAAGTTCTTGCTGACTTTCTGTGCCAGAAAATGATCTGTGAGGGAAACAGGCTGTGGTATGGAATTTTGATGTTCCTACACGTTACATGCTGTACCTGCTTTCATAAATGGAAAAAAAAAAAAGCTATTGAAGCCTCCTTTCTTTTGAATAGCTGCTCATTCCCCATGCCTATTAATGTCAAAGAGAATCTGGTTATTTACTGTTTTTCCTGATTAATTTTGAAGAGTATTATGATATGTTGCTACTTACAGCTGAAGAGTTTCCTTCTCTGAAACAATCGGAATGAGATGTTCACAACAAAGAAAGGTTCATGTAGGAAGGCTGAATATAAAATACTGCCTATTCTTTGCCTAGTCATAATATATTTAAGGGAGTCATTTTCCAAAAGGAAGGCAATTTTCAAGCCACTTCAACTATATTTTTTTTGGAAAACTCAACATGGAAAATGTATGCTTTTGAAATGTGTCTCCACTCAAGTAAGTTTTGACTCATTGTAAAGATTTCCACCAGAGAACTTTAAACTTTAGGAGATAAATAAATTTGAGAGATTCTTTATGCTGTCCTCACTTTTTTCTGTAAAGGGTCATGCAGAGGAACAAACGGAATAAACTAAATGCCAGAGCTTATGCAGTAAACAGCACATGTGCTGTGCTAAAAGGAAAATATGTCTGAAATCATACAGGCTGTGATTGAATGTTCTACAAATATGTCCTGTATTTGGTGTATTTGTGCACAAGGCATTTTATTTCAGCCATCTTTGAGAGCAGTTTTAACACAATCTGTGTTGCATCCACATGGGGTTTCTGTTACCTGCAAGAGCAGATTGGTCCTTTCAAACTACTCCTTGTGTGAATTTTCAGTTAGGTTCTTTGTAATACTAAAATTTGATACCAAAACTGAACTGCTATGTGCAAAAATTTGGCATAGAAGAGTACACTGTAGACTGTTGGACCTGCTCTTCAAGCTGAAAGTCTGTGAAGATGGGTTCTGGGTGTCCCGGGTGCCTTGGCCACAGGAGTTGTGCGTTTCTGAAACCACTGTGTTTGATGCTCCCTCATTCTGCTGACACCTTAGGAAAAAAGTTCAATTGGAAATTAAATATGGAATAGCTACAGGAAGTGAAGTATGGCTCATATGATGTTGCTGCATATTTCTATTGCTTAGTATCCTTTTGCTAAATCTATTTGATCTTCTCTGTGTCTTTCTGTGCAGGTTACAAAAGTACGATCTCTTGCAACCCTTAGGATAGGAGCAAGGTAAAGATCTGCAGAGGACCTGGGGTCTGCCAAGGCCTGCTATTGCACTTCTGTAAATCTGGACAGTGTACAGTGCTTTAAATTAGGTGCCTGGTCTGTGAAGAGTTTTTGGAAGGACCAGGAAGTGCTGTTACAACATCTCATTAATGTTTGATTCTCTCATGGTCTCTAAATCTTTCCTTTGTTGTCTTTTCCCTGGAGAAAATTAGCTATTTGAAGTATTTAAGCTGTTGTTTTTTCCAGGAAAATGAAATAATACTAATGTGTTAATCTTTAACTTGTAATGGGATGTGCTAGAGTAATATGATCCTCCAAAATGCTTGGGGCATCCTGTAGGCTTTGTCCACAAGTGATGTAACGTGGGAAGCCTGACTTACATCCAGCCTGGGTAAAGTGAAATAATGGTAGATACTTTCCAAGTTTTATTGGTTTTCTACACAATTTCTAATAGCCTTGATGATACCTGAACAGTGTCAGATAATTTTCTAATGTAAAAATCCCAGTTTAATATGTCTGTACATACATTCCCAGTGTAAGCACCCGTTTCTCCTTGCCTTTTTGTATGCTGTCAGGATGTGCATACTGTGTATACGTAACTGCTGGACTGTGCACCCTGCACAAAAGCCTGAATAAATGGGTTTTAACGTTCGTCCAAAGAATCACTATTCATTTGATGATTGGTGGTGCTAGTGGATTTTCTTTCACTTTTCTTATAAGTTTTAATTCATTTTGTAGCACCAATCCAAAGTGGAGTTTCCAGGTAAATAGCTAGTGCTGTGACCAGGTAAGCCAGTGAGGAGCTTTATTTTCAGAGTGTGTTACTCTTGAAGGAACAGACAGCTGGTAATTAAGGAAGCTGTTAACTGAGTAGATAGACACCCAAATTATTCTCAAATCCAGCTAGCACCCCCTGGGAATACACCAAACCTTGCTCTATTCCTCAGAAAGAACTTCGTGTTCCTTGCAGTGCCTTCTTGCACAATGGCCTCCTGCATTGGGAATGGTGCCATTAGATCCGTCAGAGGACTTGGATCTGAAGCAGCGGCTGCCAAAGCCTCTGGCATGTGCCCCAAATCATTTAGTGGTAACTGCCCAAGGAGGAAGCTGCCCCGGGGCCCTGCAAGCACTCCATGGACCTGGGACCTGCCCTGGTGCTGCTGCTAGGCCTCCTGTAGGCACCACCTCTGGCAGCAGCCCTCCAGCTTGGCTGAGAGAGGAGGGGCTGTATGCCCTGGACCCCCCATCCTGGCAGCGTTTGGAGCCACATCCCCCACACCTCAGGACTGCAGGTGGGGAGGATGGGCAGTGGTTTGTGGCCAGCCTCCTGCTGAAACCCTTGCAGAGACTGGGGCTGTCAAGAAAGAAGCCTCCCCTGCCTCTGACTGGCACACCTGCATGCCACCAGCTGGAGCAAGACCTTGGCTCGGCCCTTGGAAGACAAGGTTTGGGTTTAGGATGCCAAGAGGACATAAAATCCAAAGCTGTGGAGTTTCCGTGTCTGATTTGCACACGTGGGCCAGCACTGGGGTCTTGACTGGCTTGCTCAGCATTTGAGTGATTATTTAAAATTGTTTCTGCAGCTTCCCTCTCTGTATGACCCATGTGGGGGCTTAGAGATGTTCCTGGTGCTCAGGTGACCAAGGCACAGTGGCCTCCATGAGTTTTATGTCTAGCAAGTGTTTCTGCAATAGCTGCTGCTTGGAGCTGCCTTCTTTGTGACTGTGCTTGCTTCAGGTACCGACGGTTAAAGGTTTTAAGACCCTTTCATGCAAATACATTTTCAATACCACCACAAAATGTTTCTGAGGATTTTGTCTAGGGCTGCCCTTGCTGCCTAGGATGCTTTTTAGCTTCTCTAGTCAGTGTTGAAGTTCTCTGGTGGATGTCCTGAGGGGGACATCCACCAGAGGGGGAAATGGGCAAGATGCAGTGTACCTTAGCAGCCAGGTTTAAGAACAGAAACATGAAACAGAGGTTTTGATATAATGAAAGCTTTGGGCTCCCTCTCATTGCTGATTGTAGCGTTGCTCAAGCTGGCCTGGTCTGGCTCTGACAGGTCGGATTGGCAGCTCATTAGCTGGAATATGCGGGTTCGCAGCTGCTGCTAGGAGCCAGCAGGAGCTGGTCTGGGGAAGGGGTGGCAGCTCTCCCCTGGCAGCTGCTGGAGGACCCAGCCTGGGAACTGACTGGCTCCGCTGCAGCAGCCGCTTTGGATGAGCCTAAATGGTCGGAAATGGTCGCAGTCTGTGCCCTGCGGGGGAAGGGGAGGGGGTCGCGGTCCCGCCTCTGGTCAGACGCAGCCGGTTTCTCAGTCACCTCCGCGGCAGTCATGGTTTTGCCCTGGTGAGGATGTTGTTAAAATGGCAGATCGGTATTTACCTGTAGGTAAACGTCTGAAATGTGGCAGAATTGTATGATGAAAAATGCCATCCTGCAGGGACGAAGAGAGTGAATTCAATCGTGCCTGTGAATGGCTGGCATCAAAGAGTGGTGCCCGGTCTGTAAGGCAGGAAGCAACTTGACTGCCACTTGAAACGGTGCTGTCCTTCCTTGTCCCTCTCTCCTACATGCTATTTCCACACTTGATGGCTGGCCAGCAACTTTGTTTCTCCTCGCTCTTCATCCTGGGTCTTTCCTCTAAATTCACCAGTGATCTTTGCATCTGTGCCTGCAGCAGGGTGTGGATTTGGAAGCAGCCGGGCTGCAGGTGGCCCTGGGCAGGTGTGCAAGCAGTCACAGGGGTGCAGACACCCTGAGCCTCGCAGCTCAGCCACCTCACTGCCCTGACTGCGGAGGGCAATGTTGTAAACCTGCAGCCATTTGGGGGTCTCTTCCCCGTTTTTGTCATGGTCTGACTGAAGTTCTGCTGTCACTTGGCTTTCTGTAGTTGATGTGCACTGAGCTCCTACGGCAGCACTTGCTGGCCCTCAGCTGGGGACGGGTATTGCATTAAATTAGTGCTAAATGTTAAAAGGTGGTTAAAATGTAAAAAGTTAACTTTTAACTTTCATTTAAAGTCTGATCCAGATTTAGAATAGGGTAGCAGCCCCATTTTCTGGCAGCACATGGCACACTAACACTTCCATTTTTACCATGCTGACGTCTTCCTTTTTCCGAAATAATTCTATAGATGTAGCCCATGCCAACTGTGAACAGCTTTGCCGCATCCTGTGTACGCAGAGTTTCAGCATTAATTAAATCACTTTGTCGCAGAGGAACCAAGGGAAGCTCATTTAATCAGGTATTAAACAGACAAACAAACATACATAACATCATCCCTCTCTGCAGTTCCTGGAGCATCTGCCTTTCCTCACCATCATGACCAGGATGAGACCAGGGCAGAACACTGGAGGCAGGTCAGTACTGAGGATCACCATGGTCTGCACATCCCAAAAACTCCAAAATGTTTAACTGGGTTTGAGCCCCAGCAGCTCTGTGGTGATAGGCATTCTGCAAACATGTGACTCATGCCAGAGTCCCCAACAACTGCTGGAGGTGGCTGCAGTGAGAGAGCAGGTGGCAAAACACTGCCTGAGACAGGGAGTTCTGCCACTGAATTCAGTTCACTTTTTATTCCCCCACCAGGGAAAACAGACTTTCTATTCCTGAAATTGGTAAAATGTAAGTTAAAATCCAGGTTTGTGCATGCCTGAAAGTTTTGTAGAGCTGGATGAAACCCAAAAATTCCTTCTCCCAGGCACCCTGGCCAGACCCCAATGCAATTTTCCCCCTTTTAGGCCACTTCCTAAGGGTTGGGATGTTGGGTCACCCAAACCACTGCTGTAGCTGTGGTTCCAGGGTGCAATTGGGGATCTCTGTAAAGTGATCTTGGCTGGCATAAGGTACCTGCCTGGAGAACATTGCCAGCTGCTTATCCCCCACACTCTTCTTGCTTATGCTTCACCCAGCTCATGTAAATTAATAGCAGCATTGAATTGCCATATCTACCTGCTGCTCTTGGCAGTTCAGCTGGGAAAGAAAAAGCCTGGCTGTTGCTATAGAGACCATCAGATGGAATGGCAGCAGAACATCTTTGCACCACTGCCACCGAGTGCTCGTGGGTGTCCCAGCACCCGCCTGGTGGCCATGCTGGGAGTGGGACACCCTGCAGAACTCCAGCGAGGATTGATCTCCTGGGTCTCCCTAGCTGGATTTATGCAGGTCTTCTCAGAGTGCAGCTTCTCTCAAGCTCTCCTTGAACAGGCTTGTGGGTTGGACATGCCCCCAGGGCTGGGCAGGGAAATGCAGGGCAGCAGCTCCTTCCTGGTGCTGGTTGTAGGATTGTGGGAGCCTGCTGGGAAAGCCGAGTGAAAACAGGGTGTGTGACAAAGCTGGCTGGTGAAGGCAGCTTCAACCATTTTTCAACACTTGTGCTGCTGGCTCTGCCACCCCAGCTGTCCCAGAAGTGGGTGCTGAGGTTACTCAACACGGTCCTCTGCTGTGACACTGAGGAGCAGGATGACGGGGGCGTTTAATGCATGTGCTCGTAACGTGCCCAGTTCGTGCCAGCTTTTTCTTTACAGTTACAGCAAAGGGGGCAATTCATGCACCAGGACACAACATCTCTCAATGTCTCTTCCATTTCTTCAGAACAGAATGAGCTCAAAGATCCTGTGAGGCTGGAAGATTCTGCCCAGAGCAGCCCAAATAACACTTTGTCCTGCTTGGAAATGGTCTTGTAAGGAGCATCCCTGTGTGTTTGTAGAGCAGCGTCTCCTTAGCTTCTCCAGACAAGGTCATGCAGGTTGTCAAGTTCAGGTTTCAGCTCCAGGATGAGTGACAGAGTCCTTTCATCTCCAGTGTCACAACACTTCAACCTGCATCAGGGGCTGCTGTCATGCCTGCCAGCCTCACAGGCATTTTGTTAAAGCTTTTCCAAGAGAAATTTGTAAACAGGTGACAGGGTCTCCAGCCCCGCCCTGCAGGTGATACAGGCAGATTTCACGGGATTTACAGAATTGGCTGAATTGAAGAAACTCAAGGTCCTTGATCAGCCCAAGGGAGAAAGCACAGCTGTGGAGGAGAAGCCTCAGGTGGTGTAGGAGCACCATCCAAAGAGATCAAACTAGATTATACAAACACCGGCAGCTTGATGTTTTGAGGGGAGGAAAAAAAAAAAAAAAAAAGGGCTGTATCATTCTTGAAGCAATCTGAAAAACTGAAATCCAACCTGTGCCAGCAAATCACCTATAAGAAACTGGCTGGATTAATGCAGCCAGAGGTTTGTGGTCAATGCCTTAATGTCCAGGTGGAGGCCAGTGATGGGTGGTGCCCTCATGGCTCTGTCCTGGTGCTCTTTAGTATCTCGACAGCCCATTCAGCAAGTTTGCGTGTGGCACCACATGGTGTGGTGCAGCTGACATAGGAGAGGAGAATAGGATGTCATCCAGAGGGAAGTTCAACAAGTCCAGGTGCAAGGTGCTACACCCGGGTCAGGGCAACCCTAGACATGAGTACAGTCCAGGAGAACTTACTGCAAGAAGCCCTGTGGAAATCTGGGGTTTCTTGTGGATGAAAAGCTGGACATGAGTCAACAATGTGTGCTCATAGCCCAGAAGTCACTTGTATCCTGCTTGTGGCCAGCAGGGCGAGGGAGGGGATCCTGCCCTCGTGAGACCCCCCCACAATGCTGCTGCCTCCAGCTCTGGGATCCTCAGCTCAAGAAAGATGCTGACCTCTACGAGCAGGTTCAGAGGGTCACAGAGATCATCAGAGGGCTGGAGCACCTCCCCTGTGAAGACAGCCTGAGAGTTGGGTTTGTTCAGCCTGGAGAAGAGAGGCTCCTGTGAGGGCTTATAGCACCTTCTAGGATTTAAGGGAGATTACAAAAAGGAGGGAAATGGACTCTTTATATGGGCAGACACAAGGGGCAAAGGTTTTAAACTAAAAGAAAATAGGTTTAGATTAGATGTTAGGAAGAAATTCTTCACTGTGACAATGGTGAGGTACTGGAGCAGGTTACTCAGGGAAGCTGTGGATACCCCATCCCTGGTGATGTCCAAGGCCAGGTTTACCAGGTCCAGTGAAAGGTGTCTCTTCCCATGGCAAGGGGGTAGGACTGGATCATCTCTGAGGCCACTTCTAAACCAAACCTTTCTATGATTCTATTTTTGAAACTGTTCCAGTTTACTCAAAGTGAGCAGTTTTGTTGCAGGTTTTGTGCAGATAGGAACACAAAGCTGTCTATAACTCACTGCTAACTACTCTAGATGGTTTTTTTTATGAAACAAAACCAGCCCATCGATGAGGAAAATGAATCTTTATTTTTTTTTCTTTGAAAGCAGAATCCATGTACATGGTTTTTTGTATGCTTTATAGGTGGTTTTAAGATGTGAATAGTCACATCACAGAATTAATACAGAACAACCAGTGAAGGAATGAAGAGCCACTTTGACAATTGCTTTATCAAATAGCCCAAACATTAATTTTAACTAATGGTTTTGCCAGAGCAGACTTAAGGAGAATATTAAAATCTCACTTACTCAACACAAACACAGAGATGATGACTAGGAAAAGAGCTACAAAATACAATTATTGCTGCTGTATCTGCATTGCTTCCTTGTAGGATACTCTACTGTATGCTGGGAAAGAAATCTTTAAATTTCAGTTTCATTAATAATGCCATTTAGATAAATAAAAAGTAACCAACCAGCCAATCTCACATGGTTAGTTTATCTGAGACCAAAAGAAAATGGGTTGTTCTACAAAAAAGGCAGTGAGGTTTTGTTTTATAAGGCGAAGAGTAGATTGTTATACTTCGAAAAACAGAGGATGGACGTGTTTAAACATCTAAGTAAATTTGGTTCATAGGTGTTCCCAATGCCTGCAAAGGGCAATCCTGGCTGAATGACCTGTCAGCCCCAGTGAGATCTCCCCTGAGCTTGGGAGGAGGCAGCTCTCCAGCTATGCTCAAGGTCCCAGCCCAGCTGCACTTAGACACACACCAGTCTGACTCAGGTCTTCTCTCACACCACTAAACCAGCCCACACCCCCATTTCTGCTGGCATACGTGTCAGTGTTTGGCAGACTGGGCCCTCCCAGGGCTATTGAGCGTGAGAGGGAACGAGAACTATTGCAATCATTTCGCTTAAAGGGTAGACAGAATAATAAACACTCCAAGCACAAGTTATGACAACCCTTTAAGACCTGAAAATGGAAGGTGGAAAATTATTTCAAGCACACTGATAACTATGAACCACACATGGTATTTGGTAGTGCCTTTATAAACATCTGTGAGAGACTTGATGTGCACCAGCACATTTCCCTGTACTGCAGGGCCAGGAAAACCCAGCACCCTGCAGGATGCTTCCCATGCAAATGTGCGTTTCCCATGTGATTGGGTGCCTAGGTCAACAGCTTCTGATGAAACCTTGAGAAATGTATTCTAGAACATCTAAAGATGAAATTGCAACGTGTCTTGTGTTACCAAGCAAAAGGTTAGCTGGAAAACCCATTTAATACAGGTGATTCTAGGTTTAGTTACATGATTAGTCTAAACAGTGTGCCCAAACCTATTTAATTTGAACAAAATTCTTAAACTATGCCTCTCTAAAATTTACAAAATATATAAAACATGTGATTTGACATTTATAAAACCTCAGCCCTTTTACAATGAAACAAGGTCACAGAATTTTAAGTTTAAATCTATTGGTTTTTCTTCCCAGCAGTTTTAGTTCCTATGATAAACAAACTTCAACAAACGGCATTCCACCATGGCCTTATAATGAAAGAATAAATTAACAAGTCACACTGTAAATAAAAATAAATATTTTCTAAGTTGTTTTTTTTTAAGTGGTCTTTTTAATTGCACAGTATTTTAAATTTTCAGTAGCAATGAGAAATCAGTTGGGTATTTTTCTAAATGCTCCAGAGAGCAGGAAAGCATTGTGTCTCATTTTTCAAGCTTTACAAATTGAAAATACCTTGGCCAAACCATCAACTGATAAAACTGGTAAATGTTTTGGCAGTTTCTTACTGTGGCAAGATGCTGCAGTATCCCTCACCCGAGGCATTCAGTCCTTCAGCGCTCAGCCTGCTGGGGCAAGTGCCCCCAGTGTCCCCTTCCAAGTGAGGTACTCTGGTTTACACCGACAGCTTTGATATTTTTTGAAAGGTTTCACTATTAGCTACAACTTTCACAGCAGAAGTTCACCAACATCTCAGCAACAGTCCACACCTGCTGAGCTGCAGAAGTCTCCTTTGAGGGCTTCCCCAGCCCAGCATGCCTTCTCTTTTTGGGGCGTCACACACACACATCAGGCTTTTGGCTCTCCCCAGAGCTATTTTGCAGTGGAGGACCAAGCTACAATTCAGAAATACCAAAGAAAATGGGACACCTGGAAAGGTGTAAGTTGACCTCAGAGAATTAGCAATATCTTAAACCCACTTGCCAAATATATGTGTGTATATATACAAATATAGATATATTACACATATTTGAAATAAATAAAAAACAACTAAGTGATTAATACTGTCATAGCCTGGGCATATTTAGCTCAAAGTTAGTTATCTACAGGACATAGTTAAAAACTCTAAATATTTTCAACATGTTGTTGTATTGAAACAGTTGTGGGCAGATGCCTGATATATGTGCATTAAAAATACTGTATATCTATATACTACTACTGATGCAGTTATAACAGCTTGAGATTTTATCTAAAAATACAGAGTTTCTGCTAAGTATCAAAACAACTCTCAAGTACTGAAGACAAAGGGAAGTTTTGCCCTCTTCTTAGCTGAGGGTCAGCTCTAACTTGACGGTACAAAATCCTTCATTGCATCTCTGGCACTCAGCTGGGGCTGAGAGACAGTATCACTGAATTACCTCTGCTATTTAAGGATCATGGGACATTACAGTTCAGTTATTTTCATCAATGCAATTACATAGACAAAGGTAGTATTTGACCAGCATCGCTGCATCCATGTTTGCTACTGGTGTACTCTTTAGAATTTGTTAAACATACAGACTGATCTCATCATGGAGACGTTCACACACAATTCCTCCATCTGTTACCACAGCAAAACAAAGGGAAGTATCAAGGCAAACATTTTGTCCACAGTAAATTTCCTTTACCCAACGTAAGTGAGTCTAAGGGGAACTAGCACATCATTGCACAACATTAAAATCCACCTACTCCTGCTCTTGTGTTTTTAAAGCATTTTCAGTGCTTGGGTGCAAAGCACAGAACCTATCACAAGAATTCCCTATCGATCACCACCCTTTGGGGATTCAGTACTGCCCTGGTTGTGTGCGGAGGCAATGGACACTGGTAACTCAGGCCTGGGCAGTGCAGCTCCTCACACTCATGTCCTAATGCCTAAGCCTCCTGAGCCCCTGCTCTAGGCCAGACTGTGACATGTGCATGGCAGGAGCATCCTGGTGCCCACATCACAGGAAAAAACACAAAACACTTCTATTACATATGCACGTTTCAGTTCATGCTTAAAGGAATTGAACTTTTGGCAGAAGTAAATACCTACATAAAAAATAAATGTAGAAACCCATTAAAAACACAAACACAATAATTGCATTATTAAAACAGCTGCATCTACACTATGGTGTAGTACTTCAGTGTAATTCAATTTAACCAAATCTTAGCATACAACTAAGATGAGACCCATTTCCCAGTCCAAACCTCAGCGTCAGCGCTGCATCAATCTCTACATTAAAACACGCTCTACGGATGGCGACCAACCAAATCCAGGGAAAAACTGTTGCCACAGGTGAAGAGGTCTTGTCCCTAAACAGACAACGCAGGACAGATGGTGTAGAGCCCCTCTGGCTTTGCCACAGGGACAGGCAGTGGCAGAACCTGCAGCGCTCCGCCTGTGGAAGCTGCAGGAGCACCACATCCTGAATTGGTTTGCTGAACATGGTTCAGATTATTGGATATGTCTATAGCACAATGCTCTTTAGAAGCATTTACTGTATACCCAAACCTACTTGCTGCAACACATGGTGTCACACAAGTAGTGAAAATGTCTTCATATTCAAAGGTGCTTGGACATAATTTTCAGGCAGCATTTTACCTTTATTTTAGTGAGTTCCCACTACAAAGATTTTAGAAGGAAGAAGATGCCAATATTAATTTTTTCCTTTTAGTATGTGAAATTGAGACAGACGCCTAAATAAATACCTACTTTTACTTGCCTAAATCTATTCTATGTCTGAAATCTCTAATTTTTAAATAAGGGATAAAATGTTGCCCAAAAGACTAGTTATAATTATACATTTGTGTTTCTAACCTACAAATCAAAATAGTTCTCAGTTAAAAAGATACAATTTGTATCAACAGTAAAAGGTACTTTCTGGTTCTTCAGGGCCTTACTTAAAACTCCATCAAGTGTACCAAAATTATCAGCTGTAATAGTGTAAACGAGTGACATTTTTTAACACTGAAAATCATTACAATGGATGGAAACCAAAACTGTCGGCAACCGATCATGTACATAGAAGTACATCTGACACCAATTGCAAAAACTATTTCTATTTTTCAGATATATATATATAAAAGCTTAAGAGGTGCTAGTAAAACCCATGACTTTAAACCAGAAATATCCCTTACTAATGCTAAAACAGACTTGGCTTATCTGTTTCTAAAACTACACTATTTGTGGCAAGAATCAGGCCTACACAATGTAAAAAGCAAAAACCTAACTCCAGGAACACACATGGTATCTTCTCTCCCCACAACCCTCCCCTCCCCAGCCGAAAAAGAAAAAAAAGTTTAAGTTATTATTTTCAGCTACAATATCATTACCATAGTGCAGTTAATAAATGTTGCATATCCTGAACACACAAAACCTTTTCAGGCCAGCCTTGATAAATAGCAAGAAAAATCAAACAGTTTCTTAAATACAAAACTTGCATTGAGATAATTAAATTCATTTAAAAACAGGTAAATACTTTATGAAAAGCATATTTTATCCAGTACAGTTGTGCAGCAATACAAAGGAAAAACATATAAAACAACTAAACAGGGCCCTATGATCTCAGGTCCCCATCTACTAACCAGAAATACACAGAGTTGGGTAACAACACACAGGAACTGAAACAGGGTGGCCTGGTTTGGGGTCGTTCTGAGCATTTGCAGTTTCCCTTAGCTTCCAAGGGGGCTGCAAATTCTCAGTACCTTTGAAAACCAGGCAATAAGGCTTTTAACATATCCATAAATTAGTAAGAAAAAATTTAAAAAATTATTTTCCTCCTCTGTTTGCATCTGATTACTAATTGACTGCATCAACAAAAACCTGTAACTATTTAAGCAAAACAAAGAAAACAAAGAAAGCAACGAAAAGTGCCATACTATAAATTACCAATATCTTGTTACCCATTTCACTGTTAACTGGTAAGTTAATTATTTGTTTCAAAAAAACAAAGTCAGTGCTGTAGTAAATCTTTGTTTTTTTACAAACAGGTGATTACAGCACAAAAAAGCTCACACAAACAAACATACTCAGACATACTCGTGGTGGTGTAAAAAGTTCAGAAACTTGGCTTGAAAATTGGCTTGAAAATTGCCTGCCAGAAGTAGCAAAATCCTCTTTCTGCAGGTTAATATCTCTCAGCCCAAGGATATGCATCCAGCAAGTTAAAAAATGAAACCAAAAATCCCAACAAAATGTAACAATGATAAGAAAGTGCTGCATATAAACCCCTGATGCACCAAAGATTATAACCAGAGACCACAGATTTTTATATATATATACACACACATATATATATATATATTAATTTTAACTGGAACATCCTCTAGATGTGAAAATAGCCATTTAAAAATTTTCAAACTAGAACACAAAACTTATCTGGTACTTCCAATGCATGGGGCTATACATACAGACTCCATGATACAGTATTTCACATAAACGGATTACTATATAACCTCCTTGCTGAGAAGGAGATCCCAAATGCTATTGTAGCAAACCTCCCTCAGCGTTAGAGCTGAGCTGAAAACTACGAGACACCGCAAAGATGCATCATCTCTCAATAACCTAGCTGAGATTTCTCCACTAAGATGGCCGCAGCGAGCTGCTGAGCGTCCGTCACGTGAGGGTTCTTCTTCATCACCATCCTCACGAGATCGGGGGGGAAGATGTTGCAGAGGTTAATGTAAACCTTCTCCCGGGTGTCTTGGAGCCTTGGGGGGTCTTGCGGGATTCCACAGTAAGGTACGCGCCAGGGCTGGTCCTGCTGCTCGGGAAGGCTTTGGAAGGCGAACTGCTCGTAGCACGGCTGCGTGGGGTTGCTGGGCAAGGAGTACGTCTGGCGGTAGCCGTAGGCGTCCATCCCGTAACCCTGCCTATCCCAACCGCCCAGCCCTTCCTGGCCAGAGTAAGGCTTTCTGTGTCTTAACGGAGAGTTTTCGTACAAACGCGAGTCCGAGACGCTGTCGATCCTCGTGGACACCAGCGCTCTGCCCAGGTGCAGCGCCTTTGAATGAGACGAGCTCTGGGACACGGAGTAGTCGTTCGGACAACTGGAACGAGCACCGACTGCCGGATGCTGCAGATGCACAGCCATGTACGGAATGGGAGACTTGTGGTGATGCTTTGGTTCTTCGTGACTATAGCTCTGCACTCGAGCGAGGGGCTCGTGGTAGCTCTGTAGGAAGGGCTGGGTGTTAAGGCGGCTGTGGGGGTGCATGTGTTGGCACTTCAGGTTCTCCTCTAGCTGTGGGTCAGGCGAACTCATGTAAGAGCGGTCGCTGTAACCCACGTAGGAATCGCTACTGCCACAGCTGACGCTGCCCTCGCTGCTGCAGTCAGAAGCTACAGAGCTAATCCGGTAATCTGTGTCCAAGGAGAAGCGCCTTTCAGGACTACGCGGTCCAGATATACTGAGATTTGAATACGCACTCAGCATAGAGTAATACCCTACATCCACCGGAGACTCACATTTTGGATACTGGTCATAAGGCATTGGTGTTCCGTGATTTTTGGTTGCCATCATCACTGTGGGATACTGTCCCTGTGGTCTTTGATCCTGAGGTGGGAAGTGAACTCCGGACGGAAGGCCGTTGGTTAAAGGTGCAGTACTTTGGGGTTTTCCAGCAGAGGAACTTGGTATACTAACTAAAGAAGGTACAGACCTGGTTTCCAATTTGTTTTTGGTGGGAAGCTTTTCCTCCAAGTCTTGATAGACTTGAGTCCTAATACTAGGATCCGATTGCCTCTTTGGAGCGGCACGCTTCAGCTCTGAAGTGCCATCACTTTTAGTGCTACAGGGGACACTATTGCTTTTTACCAGTCCTCCTTCACTTGTAGTTTTGGCAGCTGTGCTTCTAGACATGGCACGAAGTTCGTCAGCTACAGATCGCTGAGGCTGATTTCCTCTTTCTGGATGATAGTATTTGCATTTGTGTCCATAGGTACATTTCTTCCCTATTAATACAAACATAATCAGATTAAAAAAAAACTTCAAACAAAATCTGTTAGCCATCAAATAACAGAAATGCCCCTCATTTGAAATTTTACTGTTGATTTGAAAGATCTTGCAAACGAGATCGGTTTTGTGCAACACAGGGTGCATTCTAAGAGCTCCTCTCCTGTTTTGTGGGGAAAAAAAGAGGCAGTGGTAGTGCCCTGCCGCTGGTGCTCTGAGAATGCAGACCAACACTGCCAGCCACGTTTTGAGCTGGACGTGGCACTGCCAGGGAGGCTGTACACACCTGCTGTGCCGGGCCAAAGCAATATACAGGCAGAAAACTTAATAGGGAAGTCCCACAACCATAAGGCCAGCAGGTTTCACCTCAGTCAAGATGGCTGTAGGAATGCTCAGCAGCAAAACTTCAGATAGCTCAATTAATTTCCTGGAAAAAAACCTCAATATCTCATGACATTAGAAAAGGGCTTCTGGAACCTGCAGAATTTAGGTGTTGATTGGGATTTATTCCAGTGAATGATTAATTAAGTTTCTCCTTTAGTTCAACTAAAGTAGACAGAAATGTTTTTTAAGTAGCACATGAAAAAAATCGCTTCAGTTTCCACCATCAGCTCAGCATTTCAACCCATCTCAGCCTAAGACAACAATGTTAAAACCAATGCTTATGAGTTTTAAACAGTTTTGGCAGTGCTAAAATAAAGCAGAAGCTTGGTCCCCAGTCCCAGTACATAAAAATTGATGGGTTAAGTCAAATTACCATATGGACATGGTTGCTTCTTATGTTCTGGCACAATAGGCTTCTTCCTAAGAAAATTGTCCAGACTTGGACCATGGCGGCCAAGAGGATCATCAGGAGGCATAAATCTATGAAAAAAGAGGAAAGTATTATGGAAGCAAACAAGCCTTTTCATACTTCTCATGCAATGACCAAGAACCTCAGGACTATCCTACACCAGAGCATGCCATCCTGTCATTTTTAAATCCGGAAACCTCGAGAGCAGTTTTGGAAGGCCATCTTTTTGCTGCAGGTACTGCCTAGAGGTAGGTCACAGGAACAGACTGTGTGGACACCCCTGGATGGCTACAGACACCTTTGGTCCAGCTTAGCTGATGCTTTGTGGCAAAGTAGGGCTGCAAATAACCCATCCCGAAGTCAAAAGTAAGGGCTGCAATACAGGCAGCCATTTCTTAAAACACCATTACCAGCTTTGCAAAACTGTGCTGATGGCGTAGGATTCTTGCATCAGCATTCAGGCACCTCAACACAAGTGCCTGCTTGGGGGAGCACTGAGTCCCTCCCACTACAAGAGGCCAACAGCAGTAACCGCAGTTGATCTGTAGGCTGGGGTACAGTTACTACAGATGGATCTAATCAGACAGTTGAACTACAGACCCCATGAGGTTCATTCCAACTTGGGTTTTTCTGTGACTCTAGGACTTAGGAGTCTAACCACAGGCACTCAGAAATGCTGGCTCAGTACATCAACAGAGCTGGAATATTACACCATAGCATACATCAAATATACATTGGCATACACCACAGAGGAGAAAACAGCATAAAAAGACATAAAAATGTTGCTACAAACCCAATTTCAAGTACTTTTAATCAGAAGACCAAATTTATGATTGACTATTCCTCCTGTTTTCCTACATGTACCTAATGATTTGGGTGTAAGATAAAAAATCTGTACAAATCTTCAAACAGTCCTTTCCTCAATTATTTTAGTGGCACATGTAAAGACAGAATGACTTACTTGTCATTAACAAAAGAATACATCAACAAGCGTTCATCTATAAACTTCTTCCATTCTGGCTTTTCATTAGCTAGATCCCTGTAGTTATCATTAGAGACGATGATGCCATCTGACTCGAAGGCCAACTTCACTATAAATCGGTCATCGTAGCACACCACCCTCCTCCCTTGCACGCGCCGGGATGGTGTGAAGACAAGAATCTTCTCCTTTTCTAATTTGCGTAAGATTTCTTGATCTACAAGGAATAAGAATCAAAAGTCAAACAAGAAAGAAAAGAAGTTTGTTTAATCTCTAAAGATATTAGACTTGATGAAGAAAATCCAAGCATTTAGGACTAAAAAATGTCTTAGATGGTTATAGTCCAGCAGAAGGTGTCCCACATATGATACCTGAACTCACAGTCAGCAGTCAGCTGGCAATACTTTCAACAAACCCTAGAAACAAATCAAAACCTACTGCTCCACACCATTTCTCTAAGACTAGCACAGGGGACATAGTTCATCTTCTCATGGCTCAAAAGAAAAACCATTTTATCAAAACGCCTGTGCAAAACTCCTCTGGCTGAAGGGGTCATTTTAAACACCACTGAATACAAAGACTATACCCAAGTACAGCTACAGTTTTCCCACAACTGAGCTCCTTGGTGAAGACAGACCTTTTTCATCCCTCTGTAGGACCCAGAAAGAAACATCTTTTGAAAGAATTCTAGTAGCTCACATTAATGGGACTGTCTCATGAAAGTCTCTGCCCATCAACAAAAGGGGTACCCACAAGGACTAGAAAACCCACATGCCACAGTTGGACACGAAATAAAGATGCTTGACTCTAGTCAGAAGGCAGAAGAGAAGCAGAAGGCTTTATTTACAATTCATTCAGCCTTTTTATAACATGCTGGGCTAAAAAGGCATATTATTGGTCCACAGGATTGACACCTCTCTCAATTGGTTAAGTAACAGAAATAGCAAAACAACACCTGGGAGAGAGATTGTTATGGGAAAGAAATATTGTTTACACAATATTGTTTTGAAACAAGGAAAACTGTTGAAAAGTTTCCCTTGGGAAACGCTAGCAATTCTCAGGCTCAGAAATATTGAGCCTACACCCACATTCTGTACAAGCACTCAGGTTCTCCACAAATATCAACAGCAGTCCCTGGAAAGACATCTGACATCATTTTGTAACCAACAGCAAAAATGGTGATGGTTTGTTTTGGACTGGTTTTTTGTTAACACCAGTAATAGTTTAGATTGTATCTTTCCTTGAATGGTTTACACATTTATACATAAGTTCTTTTCAAAGTCAAACAGATTTCTCTTCAATCCTTCTAAATAAACATATTTAGCATTTTATGTAGTTCCTTCTTGTTCTACACAATCTGTCACTCACATATCCCAAAAGTATTTTGTTTTCCCTTTTCCTGTGTAGAACCTGGAGATCCCAAGGAGCTTTGAAAGACGGACCTCAGGCTATGGAGGAGGTTGTGCCTCGTACTGTGGCACCTACCCCTTATGTTGATTCTCCTACCTATCACTCTCCTTGGAGCAGACAAGCTATGAAAGAAAAATACACAAAAAACTAGGCAACATCTAAAACAGCAGAAGATGCTTGCACAGTGAATATGAGTCATGACTGTTAGTAATGGTTAAGATCTCAAATAACTCAACTGTTTTGTAGCATAAGAAACTTGACAGGGAACATGTTCCATCTGGGGGAAAAAAAAGATTCCAACAGGGAGAAATACAGCATTAATATTACATACAAGCAATATAGTTGATACAAGCATTTATTTGCTTAGTAGAAAAAGCACAAGATTTCAAATGAAATACAACCTTTTTGTATTCAACCCTCCACAATGTGCTAAATGATGAGTGAGAGTAAGATGGAAGGTGATTTTTTTTCCCTGCTAAGAAAGAATAAAAAATATCTGTGATGTGATGACTGGCGGGTACTGGTAAGAAAGATGTGGCTGTTGTTTAGTCCAAGAGGCTTCTCATGAATGCTGACAGTCTAGAACCATCCCCACGTTAGTCACCTAGGGCTTTTCCAAAACTCCAGCTGGCCATGGATTTCAGGTATGTATCTCTGGACATAAGAGTGTCAGCACCAGGTATTTTACATGCCTGGTAGCAAACAGGCTTCCTGCATCCTTAGAGGAAAACAGAAGACACAATATTTTTACAGAAGATACAATAACCTGCTCTGATTTTCCTCCCATTTTCAGGGTCCCCGATGACACACTGAAAACTGATTTCTCGTTAGACAATTGACCATTGCTAGGTCAATTCTAGCCTTTTGCTGCTTTCTTTAAACACCTTCTGGGACATTTAATCCTATGCACACTTCAAGCACAATTTAGTTCTAAGTGGCCAAATTTTTGTTACTTAGCCAATGCTCTTCTCATACCCTAAACAGTAATACAGCAAAAGAGAATGGCTTGAAGAGAAAGGCTCCACACTGCCAGTGTCGACAGGGTAATAGCAGCTTTCCAAATGTTTCCTTCTGTTAACACACTATATTCTACTAGCAATCAAGCAAATGGAATGAAGTGTTGAGAGGATCTTTCCAGATATTTGAAAATGAACATGGCAATCAAAACACGCTTTTGTATTCTTTTAGAAGCTACAGCTATTAGTCTCAAAAGCTTCCCCTCCTTTAAAGGTAGCTGTGTTAGGCCCCCCTCCACCCTCTCCCCCCAAACCTCCTTTCTCCTCTCCAAGTTCTAGGGGTTTTTTAACCCCCAATTCCAACTTGGGCAGCTGAAGGATGTTTCTCCAGCCTTCACAAAGAACATGTTAGTTTGATAAATGAATAAATAACTCTACACTTTTTTTTTTTTTCCTAGATGAACACATTGAAAATTAAAATTTTCAAAAGTTGTCTATTTGCTAATAGTAATGACAAAAAGGGGAACCATTCCCTTTTTGTCTGGATAAATCCCATAAGCCAAAGCACAGGCAGAGCTTTGGCTTATTCTGCCAGCCTGGCAGAATCTGCTCACCACAACAAATAATACCTAGCAAATGACTAACTTCAAACCTCTTTGTTACTAATGCTGC
The DNA here is from genome assembly GCA_013401135.1 of Cettia cetti. Taxonomy (NCBI): domain Eukaryota; kingdom Metazoa; phylum Chordata; class Aves; order Passeriformes; family Sylviidae; genus Cettia; species Cettia cetti. The sequence continues at coordinate 31,348 of VZUI01044600.1, read as the reverse complement.
ATGGACACAGCAGATTTTAAAAAAAGCAATTGCATTCTTCAAGAAGTAAGTAGCAACATTATGGAAACTTGAGCAGAGGAGCAGAACAGGAGGACTTGGAGAGGGTGTTTCTTTGTCTTTTTCCTGACTATAGATCACAATGAAGTTACTACACCAAAGATACTTTCTGTTACAGCTTTTCATTGCTAAAGGTTTGTTCATCTGAGCAGTAGCACTCCTGCTGGGCAAAGCACTGAACAAACAAGCAAAGATGAAGCTTACCTGTTATAAGAGCATCTGGTCTGGACTGTTCTTTCCTCCATGCTGGCACAAACACAGTAACATCCTTGTGGCCTCTTTCCAAAAACCAATCTACTGCCAATTTGATTCCTCGACAAGAAAATACTTCTTTGTTCCCGTGGCTGAAACACACATTAAAATTCTTTATTAGATGACTTTTTCTTTGACCATAAATGGAGCTCAGTAAAATGCAGATGTCATAGCCATGCTCTTCACTTGCTCCACGGTTTCTAAAGGCAGCTGGGAGTCTGTCTGAGCCTTGCCCAAACACAGCCGTCCTTTCCAAAATGGTGTGGGAGAGGGCTACTAAATCTGCCAAACATATTTATCCCCTGTACACAGATTTGACAAGCAAAGAAAAATCTAAGTAGGGGCTTTTAAAAATCCTCATAGCCAAACCAAATGTATGGGTTATAAGAGGCAGCTGAAAGACTTGATGAGGGAAAGCAGGAGGCCCAAAATACCAACATGAGAGTGGACTGTGTTTAGGAAATGGCATTAGATGAGCACAGGCATTCATAGCAGCAGGGGAAGGGACAGCAGAGCCAGCTGCTGCAGAAGCTCCACAAGGTCCTGTGTGAACAAGAGAGAGGAGAAGGCCTCCAAGCCCAAGGGGATGGCATGCACCCAACAGGACAAATTAGGCAAACTGGAGAGATTGTCCAAAATCAACACGGCAAAATTAAGAATGCGCTTAGTAAGTACTTCAGAAGAAGAAATTAACGCGCATTTAAAAAGCTGTGAAGAGACAAGCAAAACAAAATAGGTGTCTGTTGTGCAATAACTGTCTGGGGCAAGGTAAGAGACGCAATTATGTCATTTTCTAAAGGCAGACACGTCCTTGCCCTACTTCTATATCCAGTTTCAGGGATGACATTATAAAAGACATACATGAAATGGAAAGAATCCAAAAGAAAGGGAAAGGAGACCTGTGGGGAAAGGCTGAAGAAAGCACATTTAGCCAATCTAGGGAAAAAAAAAAGCAGCTTGTGGAAGAACAAAACATTATTCCATGAATAGGAAGTAATTGAAATGGAGGACAGCAATCAACCAATGGGTATCCACAGAAAGGTTCTGGGAGCAGGGCGCTGCAGGGTGCCTGCTGTGAGAAGAATTTTGGATTGCCCCATGATGGGCACAGCCAGCTCTAGCCAGCTCCACAATGCAGGAGATGGGAACACCAAGGGATGAGGATGAGGAGCAGGTACACCCCCAGAGTGACTTGCACATGAGAGAACAGGAAAAGTGCAAGAGAGGAGCAGCTGAGAAAAGCTGTCACATTCTGACCCCAACCCCCTGCACTGCTCACAGCTGCTCTGAAAGGACTGACTGCCACCCACAGCTGTGACAAGGTGTAAGAGTGATGCTGTGGTGAGGTAGTGAGGAAGACACGTTTGGAGTGAAGCGAGCCTGGCAAAGGAGAGACAGTCTTCTCCCTAAATATTTTAATGTTTGTCTTTTTTGTTTCCCAATACCTGATCTGGAATTAAATATTTATATTAACTGGCTAGAAATTAAATTGAATTCCCCGAGCTGAGTCTACCTGACATAAAAAATTACTTGATGAGTGATCTCCCTGTCATTATTTTGAGCCACGGGTTTTCTTGTTTCTGCTCCTCCTGTTTTCTCTCCCATTCTGCTGGGAGGAGGTGAGCCACGGCCAACCCACTATAGTCCTACTGGATAAGGACAGAAAAGTCCTTAACTAGAGTAAGGAACAGATAAGTGCTACGTTAGTACATGCTTTCTCCCTGATCTGTGGGACAGTCTGGCCATGGATTTTGGCATCTTCTCACTGGACACTTTGCAGAACAAGTTAGACAGCTCCTCTGAGGCCCATCTAGGTTCTCCATGCACAAGAGACAAGCAATTTTTGTGATGTCTCTCCCAAACCTGCAGCTCTGTGTAGCAGAAGAAACACAGGAGCATGGAAACAAGCCATCACCTTTCACCTGGCTGAATTGTCATTTATAGCAGGTATGCCACAAGCTGCTCTCCAGAAGGGTAAAGACAATTCCTTGTCTGTGATTAGTGAAGGGACAATATCATGACAGATAGCCACAGGAATTTTGAAAGTCCCTTCTCCTTGCATGTTTTGAGGTAAATAAAACACCAGAAAGGTATTTGAAAACTTTTTCCCCCTCAGTAGGAAAGTAAGAACCTACTTTTTCCACCTTTCTAAAACATAGCGCTGCTGTGTCTTTCTTGACGCTGTGGGAGCTTGAGTGCAATAGACAAAGTGCCAGAGTGAGAAAACTTCTGTAAAAATGTTCTGATTTCAGAAGCCTGTGAAGGAGGTGGTGTACACTCGCACCTGTGTCAAGACAGAATGAGTCATGGCTAACAGCTCTTACAAAACATCATTCTCAGCAAAGGCTGTGTTGAAGGTCACAGATCCTAAACAAAAAGGAAAAAAAAGAAAAGGAGAAAGGAAAAGAAAAGCCTACTACTATTAAATGGATTTAAGTGAGGAAGTGTCCTTCTTCCTCTTCTAATGAAACTGGAGACAGTACCTGCAAACATAAGCATATACTCAAAGCTTGTAGATTTTAGCTGGCATGGGGTACTCCTACGATAGTTTAAGCCCATCTTCCATGGCTTTAGGGCTGCACTAGGAACACTGTCAGGAACAATATATCTGTGTACCTCAAGATCCTGTTCAGCTATAGTTATAGGCCTTTGCAGTAATGCATTCCCTGTTTTCTATGATCATATCACACAATATAGAATTACATTATAATAAGACTGTAATAAAACACAGATGAGTATTTTTTCCTAGGCATTGTTTTATACCATACAACTATCCTTGTGCTTGTTTAGCTGCAAGAGTACCAACCTTGTGTATTTCAAAACTTACCAGGAATGGGAAACCAAACCACACACAGATGTGACACATTTTAAGTGCACGTTTACACAATGTGTAAAAACAATGGCCAACAGAATTTCATCCATGGTGTAATTCCATATTCCCCCAACAACACAAGATTGGGACACTTGGTGCACATTCAATGCCCAGGGGGCAGCCATAAGGCAAAGCCTGGGACAAGAGGTTACTGCTCATACTATCAGCAGCCTGGCTGCAACCATAAACAAATTGTAATCCATTTTAAAACAGTCAGGAAGATTTTGTTCCAGCTATTAAATTCCAGTGGAATCACTGTACTGTGATTACGCAATCTCCATGGTTTCAAGTGGATAAACCCACTTTTCACTTCTGACAGTGAAAAAGTAGTGTGTTAGACTACATTTTAGCAGCACTATGTTTCTTTCTGCAACTCTGAGAAATAATTTCAGGAAAAAAATCCTGGACTCTTGGAAAAAAATTGAGGTCCTTGCCTATTGCTTTCCATCAATTTGTAGTTCAGGCCATACTTTTAAAGGCAGAGGGAAGACCAGGAGTTGAGCTCCTTAGTTTTCTATTGCCTAGTACAGACTATTTAAATTCTTTCATCCAGAATACAAATTTTAAATATACTTAAACTGTATGAAACAGAAGTGGGGAATGCATTACAATGCTATTCTGCACTGCTGAGCAAGTGAATTTATAACTTGTATAAATCTTCTCTCTTTTTTCTGCTCCTTTTCAGACACATGCCTAGGCTTGGATCTGAACGGATACGAATTCCAAGGAATTTAAATCATTAGTGAGAAAGTCTGTGAAAGAGATGAGAAATTAAAATTTGTTCTTTTGCTTTGTTTTTATGCAGATTTGTTGCTCTTCATTTTGTATCTTTGTGCTTCATCAGCTTTATGATATGTCAAATGGTGAAAAGACTGAAATCATGCTACTGCTTCTGATTCTTTTCCTTCTTAGTTGTCAAAAGATGAGAAATGCTTGTACTTCTTTGTCAAGAAACCTCCTTTTAAAAGACTCTTTCCAATTATTAGGAATATGAGAAAGCTCAGACCAGTTGGGTGGACAGCTGTAGCCCTGGGTGAGATCCTGGTTTATAGTACTTTGATTCTGTTTGCTGACTATGTTTCATCTACCACTCTCAGTTGAAAGATAAAGTATATTCCTATAGAAGTACCTACTTCTTTTTTGTATCATATATGAATGATTCTTTTTACCACCACTTTCATATTTTGTCTGTTGATAGTTGTAGTTTTATTTTTAAATGAAAGAAAATGGAGTAGCATGTTTCCTGAGCAAAAACATCAATCAAGTATTTTTTAAGCTAGGAGAATTAGTAAAAAGTGTAAAACTTCTGAAGTGAACACTTTTCTCTGTTACCTTTCTAGACCCCAAATTAGATTTCCTAGTGACTGCCTTGGAAAGACTTGGTACACATGCTTAAAAGACTATTTAGAATACTTGCAAGACTTCCAGTGTGGTCTCATACAATATCCAAACCAACACTCAGATACTGAAAGCTACAGAAAACACACACATTGATGACAAGAGGCAAGGCTACAATAACTTCTGTTGCATACAGGTTTTTATACAACTGAAATCTGGATGCATCCACACACCATGTAAAAGCATACTGACTAAAGGTAAAAACAGAACTAAAACACATACCAGCCCAATATGAGTTATTACAGAGTTACCAAACTATTTTCTTCTGTCATATCATGGGAGGAAGAGTGCTTGGTCCATAGCACAGAGAGAGAAGAATTTCCACCCCGTATTTTATCAGTAACTCATAACCCTGGCAGCCTGGTTTTTTAACTAGCCTCATCCCTTTTTAATTAATTTTTTTTAAGCTCTACTAATTCCCTAATCACAGAAATCATTTGCCCCAAACCATTTTTCATTAACCTGAGCCTTCTATAAGTCCTGCATTTGTTCCCTCTATATATGTATATTTTGATGCTGACATGAAGTAGATACAACAGGTGCCAAATGTCATATTTTTTTCCATTAGCCCAAATTACTTCAATGCTTCAGGGCTTTTAAAGAAAAAAGCTTTGGAAGCTGTCACATATTTCAAGACACCTTTTGCCTGTAGGGCTTTCAATGCTGGAGCACTCTGCAAGTGCAGCAGGTGCTGTCTCCAGCCACAACTGCACGTGGGTCTCTGTCTGAGCTTGAGCCACACACTCAGCACTTGAGGTCAAAACAGGCAATGAGAAGCTACACTCCAAGCTGCCAGTGACAAGCTCCTATCCATGTCATTGTTAGTTACTGGAAAAATATTTTTATCTATTCCTTAAAAGGACTTCTCAAAACAAACTAAAAAAAAATAGACAGGTAGTACTACTGCAAGATGAATGTCTGAATCAAGATACGAAGACACAACACGTCTACCAAACTCAGCAACACAATCTGAGAATCTAATGCAGCTACACAGTTAGTTTGTTAAAATAAATGAGCAATTAAATTGTCTCATGAAAACTCCACATGGCATAGATAAGACAACTGAGCCATCTTTTGGCTGACACAATGTCCACATGGAGAACCTTCTGTGTAGGCCTATCAGTGAACCTTTACTACAGCCACACGACCTGCCTCAGCATTAACACATGGCACTAAGGCTCAGATGCCTGAACAGAGATGTCTAACACTGGTTAGGCACCCCAGTGACACTTCCTCCAGCTGAATGCCACTCCTGAATGGCACTGGGGGCTCTGCCCATGACTGTCAGGCCTGGCTGTATGTTTCTGGTGCCACCAAGCACCTACAACATCCACAGCTGGCGGGATGGCAGGGCATGAAAGCTGGAAGAAAATTGTAAAATACCTGTCTTAAAAGTGGGAATGTATTTAACCAAAAACCAGCTCCTCATGTCAGGACCTTCCTCTTCCCAAACAAAAATTAGTACACTATTTATCTCATGCTGTGTTTTCCCTTGTGCAATGATGTACAATCAAGGACCATTTAAATACACAGGCCAAGGTTTTCCAGAAAGGGAAGCTGAAATGCATCACCTCCATGGCGTGGGAATCCCAAGGGTGAAGTTTTCAGAGGAATCTAATTGCCCAAAACAAGATCAATTGATTTCAATCTGCAAATCAAAACATCACATGATCAAAATACTTTGATACTTTTGCCCATAAACTTCTGAAAGTTGTCTAAAACTAATAATAAAAAAGATAAAATAATCAAATAAATTTACATCAGTGTTATCTTCATGTTGCACTCTCTGTAGGCACAGCAGACTTCTGCCAATAAGTTATCAGAATAAAGCTTTATATAAATTTGAAACATTCTTTTCACAGTCAGCAAAGAAAGTCTGAAGGCACCCAGGGTACCTAGGGAAAACTAATATGGAATAGAAGCAAATGGATAAAACGTTTATAATTTTCTCACTGTCTTTGTAATGAACAACTTTGTTCTTTATTCCGTATTTCTTGGTGGCAAAACCCTTACTTTGATTTCAGCAAAGTATCACAGCAATAACCAATTTTAGGCCATTTTCAACATCCCAACCTTATCCTTGAAAAGGAAAAGCAAAGGACTGCAGTATGCTGCTATATATTTCTCTCTTCAGAAGGAACTCCTTTGTTCTCAATCTCAGCAGTAAACAAAAGTCTTAAAGAGTCAAAAGAGAACCTTAAAACCTTGCCTCTGTTGCTTCATGGAGAAACAGGATCTTCCCCCCTTGATCCCAAACTAGGGAGGCTCAGCTGAAGAAGCTGGGGGATGCATGAAAGAGCAGGTCCAAGAACTCACTGAAGAACAGGCAGATGAAGGGTGACAGTGATGACAAAGAGCTGACAATATGCTGACCTCAATTATATAAAAGGAAAATTTAGGGTAGCTAAAAGCTTACCACACAAAGAGGGATACAGAACTACTAGTGACTGAAATATGTTACCTGGCTAGTACCTATGCTGTGCAGCTTACACTGAATAAGGCGCTGAGTGCATTTTTATGGAGGACAAATACCTCTCTCACTCACATGGACCAATGTTCTAAATGAAGATTTTGCTTTACAATATTATTATCTACATGCAAAACACCCAACTCACCTTATGAAGCAGAGTTAGAACAACATAGCTCTCTGGGAAACTCACACAGGTCACTGCTCAGGTATGGCATGACTGAATTCTGAGTCCCATCACTTAGTTCAGCCTCACTCCCTGCTGTGGGAAGGGTCTATCAAGGTCCTCAATCTCTCAAGTGATTACCTAATTTGCTTTTCAGCTCTGATTTTAAGTTTATATACACAGAAAAATCATCTATAAGAGCATTCTAACAAAAACCCTAGATGTTTAAGGCTTAAACTGTGGGCATGCTGCTTCTTCTGGAAAAGGATTAAGTCAACACCAAGAAGGTAGAATAACAAGACCAAATTTGAAGTATCCTATAGAAACTAAATAGCAATTCTTCAAGTCATAGCTTTCAAAGCCTCCTTTCTGCTATTCAGTTGAAAGAGGGTGTTTTCTTTGTTTTTAAAACTTTAGCCAATTCACATTATTTAGACCATATTGGAGCCTTAAACTTGATATACACAAAATGCATTTGATGACTCATTTAGAGTTCAAGGCACAAATGACAAGCAATGTCATATGGAAGTTTAAGGAAAGCTTTCCAAATGATACCAAAAGGCAGAAAAATAGAGCGTTGGGTTTTTCTGAACCGCTAGTTTGCTAAAGCAGCTTGTCTGCAACAGGAGTAGTCATCAGACTGGCAAACATGCAGGCTCTGGCTTGCCACAGAAAGTTGTTCTGACCCAAGTTGTGCTGTCAAGTAAGTCGTTCTGTGCTGCTCTAAAAGAACTCATGAATCCATCTTCATTAGATGCAACCAGTTCCACAAATATGAACATCCAGTCACATAATCAGACACATCCTTCCTGCTTTGTATTGGGCCAAGTTGTCCTCCTGACAAAAACATCAGGTTATGTTTACATGTCTATTAGAAAAGTAATCCTTTCTAATGCCCCTCACCCTCTGAATTAGGAAGGTGAATCAACTAATTTTGCAGCTACCCCATCACCAGATGAGATGCAGGTAGGAAAGCATCCTTGGCAGTGGGATAGAGGCAAGCCTAAAAGTAAATCACTCTGTGTCACTCTCTGGATATTGTATGAAACTACATCCTTAATAGTCATGGAATGGAGACATGGGGTAGCACAGTGTTTGATGCTTCCAGAAGAGGACAGCTGTCTCATCCTACTTGAATTATTGGACATCAGTCACCTCAACCTTCTTCCTAAAACTTTCTCTCCCCATCAAATACATCCTTTAAATGAAAATTAGTAGCTCTTATCTAGAATAATTCTTATAGTAAATGGTGTCCTCAAGTATGTGCATTACAACAACATGGGAGGAAGAATATAGACCACAGTTTAACCATTCCTGTGATAATGTGTGAGAAAGCTTCCAAGAACACCTCTCAAAAGACTATCTACAATCTTGCTTAGGGAACAGACCCATTTCTATTTAGCAATTCCAGAGTCAACTCATTGGCCACAGCTTGAAAGAGCAAAGAGGAAAGACAAAACTGTGACAATTTATAGCTACCTATAACAGGACCCTGGACATTTACACACAGAAATCTGAAGAGGATTGAGCTGCAAGTGAACTCCTGTCTCTCTTGCATGTAAAAGCTGAAATCTTTCCAGTATTTGAAGTGCTCAGTTACTAGTACCTATTTTCTTGCAGGGGGAAGGACAGATCCTATGGGCAAACAATTGGCTGCACAACTGGTGTCAGCAGCTGAGACTCATCTTTTACATAGGACTGGCTTTCCTAATCTAGGACTGATTTCTAGAAAAAGGTGGGATGCACTGGACCAACCAGCCAGTTGGCAAAGATGCTTTTGTTCTGACCAACATAGCAAGGCATCAGCAATCCAGAAATTTCTGGAGTGCTTTTGCGGTAACTTTGTAACACAGATGACTGAGCACCTAACCAGCTGGGCCTCGTATTTAGAAAGAGGGAAAAGGAGACTGAGGTGGAAGGTCAGGGGCAGCCTTTGCTGCAGTGACCATGAGAGGCAGATCCTACGAAGAAAGAGCAAGACAAAAAGCAGTATTACAAGATCAGAATTCAGGAGAGCAGACTTTGGCGTACTGAATCCCATGCAGAGAAGAGTGCACAGGAGAGATGGTGGATTTTTCAGGGTTCACCTGTGCCAAGCTCAAGACAGACAAACAGCAAGGAAGTTGGGCAAAGGTAACAGGTTAAGATTTTCCCTAAGCTGACTTTTGGGAACACTGAAACAGAATATTGCCAGGCTTCCAGGCAATGGTGTTAAGTGAGCTGGCTAATGACATTGTAAGTCTCTCTTGGCAATTTTTGAAAGGTTGTGGTGATTGGGGCAAATATCCCTTCCATTTTAAAGGGGGCAAGAAGGATAATTCAGGGACCTACAAAGTTGGTCAGCCTCACCCTGATCCCTGCAAAGGTGATGGAGCTTTCTGCATGTAGATTGGATGAAGGTGACTGGGAACAGTCAGCATGAATTTATGAAGAAAAAACATGCCTGAGCAGCCTCAGCCTTTTATGGAGAGCTTTGTTCAGTGGATGAGGAGAGCACTGGACACACTGTTTATTGTGGCTTTAACAAAGCTTCGGACGGCTTTGTTCTTCTAACAGCCTTCTCTTATCACAACCTCATTGACAAACTAGGAAAGTAGGAGCAAAGTTAGAGGGCAGTGATGGACTGAAATCTGACTGAACTGCTGCACTCAAAGGTGATTAGTGGCAAAAAGTCCAGCTGAAAGTCAGTCAGTATCTGTGTACTCCAGGGACTGACACAGGGATTGCTTAAGGTCTTCATAATGACCTAGATAACAGAACAGAGTCCACCCTCAGCAAGTCTGCAGAGGATGCTCAGCTGGGAGGAGATCACCAGATGGGTGTACTCTCATTCAGAGGTACCCTGGTCTATTCAGAGCAATGGGCCTCAGCAAATTCAGCAGAGGGAAATGCCAATCCTGCAGCTGCAGAGGTCTAACACTAATCATCAGAATTACAGGCTGAGGACTGATCATGGGGAAAACAATTCTGAAGTGAAGGACACTGGGGTTCTGGTGATCACCAAGCTGACCATGAGGCACCAATGTGCCATTTGTAGCATAGAAGGCCAACAGCCTCCTGGGCTGCATTAGGAAGAGCACTGCCAGCAGGTCGAGGGAGGGGATCCTTCTCTACTCATGCATCTGGAGTGCTGGGCTCAGTTCTGGGCTACCCATATAAGACAATACTGGAGAAAGGCCAGTGAAGAACAACAAAATTAATCAAGGGACTGGAGCATCTTTCGTACAAGGAGGAGAGGCACAGAGATCTGGGACTGTGTAGCCTAGAGAGGAGAAGGCTTGAGAAGATCTTATCCATGTATCTAAATACCCAATGGGAAGAAATAAAGGGAACATAAACTGGCTTTTTTTTTAGCCCAGGAAAGTCTTGCATTAACTTTTATTCCTAAGCTAATGAAAACAACATCAAGGTGTCAGAAAACTAAAACTGACCTCCTAAACCTTGCTGTTAGTAATCCGATAATCCTTTTGATTTAGTGAAACAGTTACCAATCAATTGATCATTTAATCATTTATATTGCCATAAAAGCCTAATCTCTCAGCACTGCCTTTTCCTTCTCTCTTTAATCAGTGATGAAGCAGTAACTCTCACCTTCACAGCCAAGTTTCTTGTTATAATACCCAGACGACTGGGTCAGGATCAGTGAATGCTGTAGGTAAATAGGCTATCCATGGGCATGTAAGTGAAAGTCATCTTTCACATACTAATCTCAACAATTACTGGCAATGAAACATAACTCCAAAACTGATAACCAAGACCAATGTTATGGGCAGATCAGTTCCCACAGATTAGCTGACTAAGAAGTAGCCCTTAAGTTGCTTAATTCTGTATCACTATTTTATAATCTTAAGGAACCTTACATTTGCTGTAACTTTACCATCCAGCAATTGCCTGTAGCAATGGTGACTACCAAAAATCAAAGACTAGAGTGGGAGTGAGAAAGAGAGATTTGATATCTGCCTACAAAGGGAGGAGATTGGCATAAAGCTCTGGTTGTTCTAACAGTGAGTACTACACCACTGCAGTCCTACAGACCTGTAGCCTGATTACAGTAACAGCACACTGTGTAGTTGACAAAGACACTTACAAGAGACCCTGCGTACAGTTTAAGGCAGTCACACCAGTGACTTGACAGTCATCAGTGCTTGAACTGATGGGCAAGACCCTTCTGTTTCCATTTAAATAGAAAAGCAAAACCTTCACGGTCACATACCTCATTGCAACATTGCTGCCATCAATAACTATTGGCCTCAGGTTGTCTCCATCCTCTGTCACATCCTCCTGCAGTGGAGACTCTGACCTCTGAGACTCTATGGAAGACGCTTCACGCATTACACTAGTGTTAGCATTAGTTACAGTCTGATCAGTCTCAGTTTTATTCCCAAGTTTGACAAGTTCTCCCAAAATATCATTTATTAAAGCATCAGTACCAAGTTTATTTAGTACAAGTTGAACCTGCTCTTCAGAGTAACCCAACTTAAGTGCAAACTCCAGTTTGGTTTGATATTCTTTCACCACATCAGGAGGCTTTTTGACTTCCTTAGGTACTATCTGAGCCTCTTCTATCCTAAAGTCTTGCAAGATTTCATTTCTTTTTAATATATGAGGCTCTAAGCAAGGAGATCGGCACAACTGTCGGTGAGTCTTAGGTAATAAATGTGACTCCGATGCAGAATTATTCAGTCTCTCAGAATCATTATCAGAATTTGTGCTTTCTTCAGAGTCACAGCTGGAGCTTCCAGAAGTCTCTTCAGATGCCTCCTTTTCTTTGTCTTCTTTCCTAGAATTAACCTTATCCATCGTTGGCTTCTCTGCCATGGACCAAGGTACAATTGCATTTATTTGTGTGCCAGTGCTCTCCACATAAAGGTGGCCTAAGTCATGCCCCAGATGATCCTTCAAGCCCATGAAGCTGCTGCATGTACTTGACTCCACTTTGCTGTTTTTCTTGTATTCCTGAATATAAAGTGTTCCGTATTCCTAAAGAGAAAACAAAAATGTTGCAACTGGTTACACCCATTATTTGTTTTCTATTTTCTTGCTGCTTCCTCAGAACTGCATTTATTCCCTTGCAGCAGAGAAATCAAACTTTTTTCTTTTTTTAAACATGGAAAGCTTTTTGTGGGAAAAACTCTTCCCAAGGAATATCTACAACTAAGTGGATAAATAACTAACCACCTCTCTTCTGAATGTATCAAATGTTTTTACTTATACATTTCTAGAAATGAATTTATGACAGAATACAAAACCAAAGACTTCAAGTTTACCTACTGCAATGCAGAGACACGAGTACAGTCATTATTTAAAAACAATGAGATATTTCTTCTAGCCTAAGACTATGTTGTAACAAAGAAAAGTGTCTATAAAATACATTAGAAAAGGTTTTCAAATTAAATACCTTACAGTATTTAACAGAAAAGAAAGAATTTAGCGTAGTGCTAGATTCTCTGGCTTATTAGTAACAGCAAACATGATTAAATAAAAACTTATTGGCCCTGAAAGTTCAATTGAATACGCTCAAACTATTTCTGAATTCCCTTATAAAGTGATAATTAAATCAAGAAAGACTAATTGCTCTCAACAGAGTGTTGTATTACTCACACATACGGCATTTAGGGACATGGATTGATCTAATGGCCAATAAACCAACGGAAGTCTTTGCACTAATTCCAACAGACCATTCATCAAGACAACAAAATTAAAAGCTGATTTCAGCTCCTGCACTAGATTTGTGCAAGCCTTTTGACAAATCAAAACTATACATGAGCCATTTAGAAAGAATGGAAGAAAAAAAGTTGTATTTTTCTGGACTTCATATACTTGCCATATCGGATTTTCTTGAAGAATTTTGCATAGCAGTAGTTATATGGAAGTTGGTTACCCTTTTCATCACAAACATTACTTCAACAACCTACATTTAAAGGCAGATTGCCACCTCTTTCCCTTACTTTGTTCTTTTAAACAGGAATCTTTGCTAACCACTTCAATAAAGAAAATAAAACATAAATTATTTCTCATAAATAAAAATGGACCATATGGACCAATTGTACTGCAAGGTTACCATGAAAAAGAAGAATTTAAATTAAGGAAAGACTATGAAACAAAGAGTTCTTTCACACTTCCATCTTGTAAGGCAGAATATAAAGCAAGATATAGAGACAAAGGCCTTCACTTGAACTTAAAATTTGTCAGCAAATACGTTAACTCTCCCATCCCCTTACAGGTGAGCATTTAAGACTGACGCGGTATTTTTCAAATAGAGGGTACTTTCCTCTTCTTGTGATGAAGATTTGAGAATGTGCACTACAGCAATTCATCCAGGTTTAAGATCAGAGAGAATCAAACAAATAATCCGATCCATGATTCAGTAAAAGTAGATTCTATGGGCAGGGAGTGCCAAGAAGACATCACCATTGTGGTAGAGCATTCTGGTTATGAGGCACAAAACCTTACTTTACCTAAACATTCCTAGTTAACATAAATAAATCTTATCTATCATCAGTGCTTTCGTCTCCAACACCTTAATCCCAGCAAGACTGATAGGCAAGAAAACAAAGTTTTATTTAGATCTTATCTTGTTAGAAGGCAGTAGGGCTATGATTCTCAGGCAGTGTACTAATGAATATTGCCTTCTCTTAATGCAAAGCTTTAGGATTTCAAGCAACCCACAGATTAAAGACAACAAGAATTTAGGTTCTGGACCTTTTCACACGGTGATTTATTAACTAAGGTAATACACTTGATAGCACAGAGTAGTAACAAATCACAATATTCCGATAAAGAGATACAGTTAAAAAACCAACACTGTGGCCTTCACAGAACTGACACACACGCACAAAAATTAAAACAAATCGCAAACAAGCAGCCCCTATTGGAAGCCAGGCTGCTTAGCAACCAGCCTCTAGTTGCTAGGATGCGCTCCTTTAACATACCATCATGAATACTAGCACAGCCAAAGAATAATTTGGTATGAACAAAAGCCCATGAAAGAGAGCGGGACTTAAGTGCGTCTGGTTTCCCCTCGGAGAACAATGCAGCTGCCAAACCAATCTGGAAGCCCCGACATCATTGTTCCACCAACCCCACAATCTGCTCTGACTCGAGGAAGTCTAGTTAATGGGCAATACTTTTAAGCTGGACTGAAAAGTTGAGCTGGCTCATGTACCGCTGCTGCAGAATACAGGGAGATAATGGGTCACTGCCTAAATCCGTGTACTGTGAAATGTCATTTTAGTATTGAACTAATAGTGAAGGGAGGGTTTTTTTGGAAGGGGGGAAGAAGAGTATGTATATTAACAGCATTAAATACCGAAAGCCTGAAGTGCATAGATTAGAAAGAGGATTTTTTTCTTTTTAGTTTTCGTTAAAATAATACTTAAGTCATTCTCCAATCACTTCTTTCTTGAAGTTTAAGTGCTTTACAGCAACTACAATCATAACACCCTCCAGCGGGATTCAAAGGAGTCACTAGCATATGAATGTGTCTGAAGATCAGGCATTATATGAAACGTATTTTAGATGATTTGCACATCAACTGCATATGAAAAATGACCGTAGCCTGAGCTTGGTCCATTGTTAGGAATATATACATAATCAGCCTCACATCTATCTGCTTTAATTCTCCTGTCAATCTCCATCATGCTCCAATATATAATTGCTTGTTTTGCAAAGAACTCAACTGTTTTTCAGAAACTATTTAAAGAACTTAATAATGAACGCAGCAGCTGTAACATCTCCCACAGATACTATATAGTCATTATACTATTGCTTTAAAAGGGTAGTTGAAACTGTATTTGTACTGTAAATCCAAAGCTAAATATTTCTGAAATAGTTTTGCATAAGCAGTACACCATTCCTGGCATTTGGCCTAAACACTGCATGCAAATTGCACTTATTTTCAGACAAATTTTCACAATGCCTGGGAACTTTGTGTATGGTACTTGTGGTCAGTAGCATGTCTTAGAAACATTACACTTTGGAGCTCCCATCATGAGGTCCTTTATGACATTCACTGACTAGAACCATGAAAATCAGATGTCACTGTTGAATGCTGCTGATTATTTTGTCTTGGTTTGGTTAGTGACGAGCAACTTGCCAGGCAGTCAATTTGAATGAATTTGTATTCCAAATAAAAACTAGTGTACCTATATACAGGACAATGAAGCTCATGAAAACCAGAAAAGGCCACATTTATCTAGGGAGCATCATCAGCTAAGAACTTCTTTATTTACAAGGAGCTTTCATCACACATACAGAGTTTTAAAATATGCTGACTGATACAAAGCAATATAGCCAAGAAAGCATCTACTGTGAATTCTGACTCAGATGAGAGATAAAAAAAAAAAAAAAAAAAATCCAAAAAATTCCAGTCATGAAAGTCCTCACCTTTTGGTTATGCTCACCACAGCTCAGTAAAAGAATCTGTATTTATGAAAATGTTAAAAAAAATGGGTAACTCCCAATTTAGACATATTTGTGATAAGTTTTAAACTGCAGCCTGTTTGAAACTACAGTATCTCACACTGTGTTCACTGTTAAAGGCTTAAAGTACTGCACAGACATTTATCAAGCATAAATATAATAATTCAAATGAGCACTTCATTGCAGAAGTACAATCTTTTACCATTTCTTAGAAGTTGTCACTATTTTCTGTTAACTATTAACAATCAGCCCATCGGTTCACCTCCATGCAAACCAGAAATATTTCTCAAAGGGATGTGAGCAAGTAGATCACCTAATCTTTTATTGTGTATTCAGAATATTTTCCACTTACAGCTGAGCACAAAAGAAGTAATTTAATGCAAATTTACTTCACAGAGGAAAATATCAGAGTAAAGTAGTGCCATGTGGCAGAGTGTAAGAGAAAATGCATATTCTCAGAAGACCATCAACAAGTTTCTGAAGATACAATCTACAAGGAAATAGCTCAACATGTTTTCACACAGGTAGACTTTTTCTAAGTCTTCTAAACACAAAATGGAAAATATTGAAATAATTTTGCTGAAACACTCACTGCTTGTCACAAACAGAAGTGCAGAGTTGATCAGAAAAAAAAAAAAAAGAACGTATCCGTTATCCAAACGATAAAGATACTGCAACAATGCAAATAAAATAATGAATATGTAATAAATACCTACTGCTGTAGTTTCTATGTATTTAATTACCATTGTATTTGAGCGAGTGCTGTTGTCTGCATCATTCTATCCAACAAAGGAGGGATGTCCCATTGAACAGATTGGTTAATGCTCTGGGGCAACAGATGTCTACTGGAACTGCAGGAGACCAGCAACTGGTGGCCTGCCCATCTTCTGAAAACTTTCAATAGACTCATGCATATGTTCACACAATAGGGCATGTGGTAGAAATGCAAACCTCTTTTTAACCCTTTTATATGCTCTCTTTCCCTCTCAACTGATATATGAAGGTCTTTGTTTTGGACTTTTTTTTTACAGGATCCTTGGAACACAGGCTCATGGAGTACACAGTGTTTGTTCTGCAGCCTAACATCTAAACTCAAAACATAAAACAAAACAGATTAGAAACTTTATAAAAACAACTGGGCTAGATCTGACACACTGATAACTGGTTTTCAAAACTCAAAACCCTTGACTGTAACACATTCCTATCTGAGACCACCCTAATGCTCAATCTTAACACTACAGTACCATCAGACAGCCCATAACGGAGTTCTTTCTATTTCCACAAACATGGTAAATTTCACCCATGATGTGGTATAATGGACAAAGTGTCTAATTTTGTTTTTCTTTAAGAGCTTTTTCTAACAATCACAATTTAAATAACAACTTATTTGCAAAAAAAGGTAAATACCTGTAACTGGAAAGTTGAAACCTCTTGTTCTTCCCAGTGGTCTAGAGAATTCATTCTGTTGATGGCCACTGCCTTACCATTTCCAAATTCTGGAAAAGGCACCATTACACATGCCTTCAAAAGTTCCTTAATAGAACGCACTGGGTGAGGTCAACACTCTTTAATATACTTAACCTTAGCATGTAACTGTTTTTCTTTCCCTCTTTTTCCAGGAGACACCCCAAAGTGTGCAAATCTCAGCAGACACACAGGCTAGCTCGTTGTCCAAATGCAAACTGGCAACGCTGCAACACCAGAGAGGTGAACCATCCCGTTTGTGCAGAGAGAAGCCCCTATACTCACGTTGGCTGGAAAACACACAGACATTGGTTTCTCGTAGCTGTTCCAGAAGCAACTCCTTAACACGATTTCAGCTGCAGACTTCAGGCAAGCAAGCAGAACAATGAATGGACGAACAGATGGACCCGCGATGTCTTTGCTTAACCTACTACTGAGCGGCCGCGGAGCCAATCACGGCCCGCAGAGCTCACAATTAGTTGGCTGGGCAGATGCAAGGCAACCTCCCCACCCTGCATCAGGTTCGGAGGTTTCTAAGATAAGCAAGTTGATGTCATTCTCAGGGTCTGCCCCGGGCAGCATGTGTATTAACGAGGGGTGTGCAGCAACAATAGGCCATACAAAAGAGACTAGCAGGCAGCTGCTGTATGAGAGCCAGAGTCATTAGGGAGCAGGCTGCCAACAAGAAACACCTGGCTTGGGCAGACTTCAGCTTCTCCTCATTGTTTCTAATTCATGAAACAAAGAAAAGAATTATTTTTTAAGTAGTAAAAATTGTGAGTTTCTATTAAAATATATCAGTTTGAAGGAATATAACCCCTTCTGTTATGGAAACAAAAAGTTCTTTGTCAGGAAAAATATTAAAGAAAAATAAATCTATCAGGAGCTATTGTAGTCGTCTTTTCTTGTTAGCAAAATTAATCATAGCGGTATAAGGAACAACGAGTTATGAAAGGACCCTACACTAAACATTGAAATGTATTCAGAAACTGCTTTCTGAATTTTCTGACACTTCTACATTAGTCAATAATTGCAACAAACAAGCTTGCATTTACACACAACTCTAAGAGTAGTTGCAGGTAATTTCAATGGAGGGGGTGGAAGTGTTTAAATTAAAACTACATAAAATTAATATGTGGAATAATGGATATTTTTAAGCAGTTGACACATTAGAGCACTTGATAGAAAGGAACTACGAACCACTCTTTTGTTCTGGAGTCCCTTCTATTTGTTTGCAACAAGGGACTCTTCTTTCCTCTTTTATTTTTTCACAGATCTGTTCTAATGCCAAGATCTTTCCATCTCTTCTCAATGACAGAATATTTGAACAGAAGTCTGGAGCCAGGCTATAGCCAACTCTTTATTGTTTTTATTTTCAATTGAAGTAATCCACATAGAAATACAAACTCTAGCCCACATCTCCCCTCACTGCCCAACATTTCCATTGGCCAACACAGAAGTTTAGCAACGTAATTGCAGCAAGGTTTGATGCTTGATAAAAAAAGGTGGTGCACTGTGGGCTTGCAAATAAGAATTTGCCACTACTGATAACTTCAACTGAAGACAGGTCAACGCACAGATGGAAGGGATTCTGCATTTGCAAATGTTCATCTGAATGATTACTAGAAAAGTGTATTTAATGAACATCAGCATCATTACATGACTAAAAGCAATAATGAGAACCACACAGGCAGCTGTCCTCCTCTGCTTGCAAGGACAGGCAAACTGCTGGGAAATAGCTACTGTGATTTAACAGAAAAAAAGAATGAGAATAAGTTTGTTAGAACTGTTTCAAGTAACTTTCCAAGCTTTATGTGGCATTAAAGCAATTCAACACAGTAAATGAAATTACATACTGTCACCCTATTACACTGATGCACTTATCAGGTGCCCAGATATTAAATTTCAAAGAAGAACCCCATCCATAGTTTCTCTGCACTGTCCATTAAACACTCCTAAAAAACAACTACTAACACCACAATTTTGGAGCTTTAAAGTCGGAGGCAGGAGGAGACTCCACACTAATTTCTGCCACTGTGAACACAAAGACTGAGAGAAAGCTACCCACGAGCACAGTGGGACGCCTGATCCCCAGCACTGGATTAAGCCTCTTTGCAAACAGCGAATAAAAGCAGTGATCTGAAAAAGCTAATCAGTCCCTGCTGTGGTATTTAGACTACCTCAGTTGCCTGTATTGGATAACGTTAAGCATATTAAAACTTCTGTAGGCAGAATTGGAAGCCAGTCCACTTCACCCATGTCCAAGAACTGCTCTAAAATGCAAGCAGGATCACTTGGCTAGTCATTTTTTACCTCCCCGACTAAAGCCAGGCATTTCTTTTGCAATACAGAGATGCTTGCTTTGCAGAGACACGTGTGATACCTTTTATATACATCTACAACAGAGAGGTCCGTGGCAGAGAAGTGCTGTACTTACAGCTCTACAAGCACAACTAGCACAAATATATTACCCAGCTTAGAAAACTGCCTTAAAAATCATGCTGTAAGAAGCTCACTTGCAAAGACCTGCTCCTTCTGCATCTTATTAAGAACACCACCCTGTTTACTGTACCCCCAACTCTCCACATACCAAGCACATGTCTTCGGGGAACCGGGGATAAACTTTAGCTGCAGATTAAAGTTCATGCAAACACCATGATGCAGCACTATGAGCAAAATGAGAATAGATGCCATTTGAAAACTTACATTATATTGTTAAATTTACATAAAATATTCTAGCAAGCTATAGCTGTGTGAATTAAGAAGATAGTTTCTAATTCTATCTTGTGCACAACATCAGTTACTTAAACCAGCTGCCTGTTCTGGAAGCATCTTCTCAGCTCTCCCCTAAAAGAAGTTGGATTGTTGAAGTTTACAAGGTGCCTGGTCATCTTATTAAATCATGCTTGTGATGACAAAAAAGCATTCAAACTAAGGTTTATCAAGTACATGAGGCTTCCTTGTAGGAATGATGAGCTCACCAAAGACACCTTATTATGAAAAAGCAAAGCTCTGCCATCACATCTGGGAAAGGCTATAAGAGCATCACCAGAAAGTACAAAGCAAGTACAAGGTACACAGCACAAAAGGAGAAAGCAAGTTCTATTTCTTGTGCTAAAACCTCCAAATCCAATAACAAGTTCAACAGCTTCCTACTGCAATACAAAAAATACAAAGAGGCAGTAAATTAAATCCAGCAAATGTAACAGCTCCTTCAAATTTCTGGTCTTGCAAGATGAGTAGGCTATAAAAACCTGTATTTGTGGCTACTAGGTATGGGGCATTCTGTACAGTGCTTGTTAGGTCCTTAGTGCCATTTGATTAAACAGCAGGCCAGCACAAAATCCTGAATTGCCTGGAGGTAAAGGGCTTGGAGACTCCACGGTGGAAGGAGATTTCAGAATGGCACACTGGAAGGGGATGGGATGCTGCAGAGAGACACAGAGCAGGGTATGTCTTGGTTTGGGCAAGGGGTGGGAAGGAGAGCATCCCCTTTATCCCCCCACAACACTGCCCAGTGTGGTGTGAAAAGCATGCATGGAAGGACCAGGGAGACCATAGTGGGGAGAGCTGGAGCAGTTGGGAAATTCAGACAGCATAGGCTGAAGATATTAGGGAAGCATTACTACAAGGCAGAAGAAAAAACCCTAACCTGCCCCTGCCCCCGCCAAAAAGCTGCCAGTTCCAGCCAAATCTTATTGTTTCAAACACATTGAAAACAAAGCCTTACTTAAAAAGAAATTATTTTATGCAAACATACAAAATGGTAATTCTGTAACTCCAATGGTATTATTGCAGCAATTAGAAAGACAATTTGTCTCATTAACGTATTTAATTATCTTTTATTTTACAACTTTGTGCTAAGCCTCTTGCAATAAATGATGCCTTTGCAAGAATACACTGCACACAAGTTAAATCAATCACATACCACTGCATTTATGAAATAGAAATTAAAGTTATAGGCTACAGACAAAACTCAGCCCCCAAAAAATTAAAAAACCTACACTTACTGTTAGGCTTGGGAGCTGCAAGGGAGATGCTTATCTTTAAAATTACAAGGTGCCAATATAAAAAAAAAATTAATCTTTTCAAGTTATATGAAGAGATAGACTATCTTCAGTAGAATACTTGAAAGAATTTCACCTAATTTTGAGGAGTGGTAAGTGGTGCTCTAGACTGGATGAACTCACAGACAAAACCAGACAAAAAACCACCACTCTACAGCCATACAAAGGAGTGAATTAAATAACCCATAAAGAGTGCCTAGACTTCAGAAAAAGAACTGATATTATGATAAAGATGAGTAATGTTTTGCCTAGAGAATAACTAACCTTTCAAAACCACCATATTTTAAAATAAGGTTCAACTGTATTTTTAAATGTAGTGCAATTGCTCAGTAGAAAAATATGCACTTTCAAATGCATTACAGTGGTGAAGCATTCCTCACTGCTTGAAAAAAGACTCATCTCTCTCCAGTTATCCTTAAAATTAAAAACACAGAGATGTATTTTCCAGCAGGGGGTCATCTTAAAAGAAGGTCAGGATGTCTACAATTTCTGGTATAATTCCATTAAAGCATCAGTACATTGGCTGCATGCAACACTTGAGCAAACGACTGCAACATTTATCAGAATGTCCTCTGAGATTTTGAAGAGAAGTGGAAAACCCCAAGTTTTATCATAAGTAGTGATTACTTTTTTGCTAACCACGGCTAGAACAGATCCAGTCTTTGCTTTTCTGTTGGTAGACAAAGGCAATGACCATGAGCTGTTCATCACAACATGACAAGGCACCTGCCTGCAGCTGCACAGTTTGCCTGCATTAGGAGCCCAACATGCTTGAGCCACACCAGTTAACTAAACAGGAAGCATAAAGCAGCATTCTGTGTCACCAAAAAACACTGGAGTTGCCCCTCATTATCACACTGAGATGTAGCACCTGAAATGAAACACATTTTCTAAAGCAGGTTTTAATTTTAAAAGCATATAGTTTTGATCATGTGACAAAAAACCCCAACTCTGCTATGTTTACCTAAGAGGATGATGAAAAATTCATTGCCTCAGTACTGTAACTTACAGATATTCATTGTAGGCACGGATTCCTAAGCTGTGCTCCCCTCACACCATCACAGAATCGCTGAAGTTGGAAGAGACCTCTGTAGGACATCAGGTCCAACTCCCCTGCTCCAGCAGGGCCACCCAGAGCCACTGCTGGGCCCTGTCCAGACAGCATCTGAACATCTCCAAGAATGGACACTCCACAACCTCCCTGAGCAGCTGCCAGTGCTTGGTCATCCTCACAGTAAAAGAGCATTTCCTAATCTTCAGAAGGAATCGTCAGTGCCCACCGCTTCTGACCTTGTCCATGGGCACCACCAAAAGAGGCTAGCTCTGTCTGCTTTGCACACACCCTTCAGGAATTTATATGCATTGAAAGAAACCCACAAGCCTTCTCTTCTCCAGGCAGTCCCAGCTCTCTCAGCCTTCCCTCCTGGAGGAGACGCTCCAGCCCCTTCATAATCTTTCTGGTCTTTTATTAGACTCACTCCAGTAACCTCATGTCTCTCTTCTACTGGAGGGCTCAGATTTATCTCACCAGTGCCAAGCAGAGGGGAATGATCACATCCCTTGTCCTGCTACACCACCCTTCCTGACACAACCAGGCCACGGCTGGCTGCCTCCAGCACGACGACGTACAGCAGGCTCAAAGACTGACCCATCTTTAAGTGGATGCTACAACTCAAATGTGGTTAAACGCCAGCACAAACATACAAGCCACTGTAACCACACCTGCACAAGCACACCAGGGTATGCACACAGATGGACAATCACAGAAGTCTTGTTTCTGAGGGCAGTAAGTCAAACGACCAGAAATTCTTGGGGGGTTTTCTGGGAATAGACACAAAGCTCTAGTGGAAAGTATTCAGGGCTTTACAAGCCAGAAGGCACTGAAATCCCCTTCTACACACTAAGGTGGCTGTTGGGCAACAGCTCTCATCAATGCCATCTCATAAACTTCAAGTGTGAAATGCTCTGTCTATTTCTGCAACAAATGGGGGAACAGGGCTTACTTTAATATTGTAACTGTTTAATTTATTTTTTATTATTTATGAATTGAAGCAGACACTGAGTTACAAAGCATTCTAAGGGAAAAAAAAATTTTCCACCAATACATGCATGTTAGATTTGATCTCCTCCCACTTCCAGAAAGAGTCACGTTGTCTGGATGCTTTCTGAGCACGAAAATTTGAAATGTCTAATTAACTTTCCCTGTGACAATACTGGGCGGCCAGACAATGCCTACAACTGTACAAAGTGTATACCATCATGCTTAGCAAAGTACTTTTATTCAAATTTGTTCTGTCAGAAGAAAATCCTCTAACAAAACTAACACAGTTACATGAAAAAAAAGTATTCTCTTCATTTAAATACACTTAACTAGTCAACTTAATATCTTTTATCTGTGCCACAGACTATTGTTAAGGGTTTGAAAGGTTCGTCAGAGGAAAATAGGCCTCTCAAACTGTCTAGAGACATGGCCAGGTTGTGTTTCAGGCCATGTTGCTGGCAACAGATCCCCATAATCTCCAGGGTTCCTGGACACAGTTCAAGGTGTTGGTTGGACTGTGTGTCGCCCTAAATGGCTTCACAGTGTTATGCTTATTTGAGACACAATTCCTATGCCTGTACCACATGGCTGCAGTTGTCTTTTTGGCCTGGAGCCTTCTGCAAGAGAGCTGCCAGCAGCGGATTTTTTGCACGACTTTCGGCCTTGCCATTTACTCTCTACTGGGATGAAAGAGTCAGAGAACATGTTAAGTTCAATTTTTAACCTGGATTTAAAAGTAAGTTAAGAATGAGGGAAGACAGAGATCATCATGTGGTTTGTCCAGATACACTTGGTATATGATTGTTTCTTACTTTCTGAGGAAGCTTTTAATACACCTGACAAGTGGCAACAATAGCCATCTCTTACACAAAGTGGGATACTGTAGCTGCAAATCAAAGTTCCAAATGAATTTGCATTCTTGGAATGAAAGAAAATAGCTGCACAGAAGTCTATCTTATTACCTGTCATTTAAGTATAGCCTTTCTTCAGATTTACTGTATTCCTGAACTCAGGAAAGACCATTAGAAAGTCTCCACGCTGAGCTACAAACAAGCTTTGAAATTCTAGTATTTTACACATTAATAAAACAGCTTGCTCATGTTTAATAACCTAATACCTCAGAAAGAGACAAACTGTGTTAGTGATTTCACATAATTCTTCCAGTTATTTGCAGTCTCAGAGTCATTCTGAGCGCAGAAGTCTGCAGCTTTTAAAGCAGTAATTCATTTTGCTAACCAAATTTTCTTGTACTTAGTTGAAAAGCCAGGTAGATTTTAGATCTGTGAATTCATGCACACATTTCTTTAATAAGGCTAACATTTTGAGCCCTTTTGAGCCCCCAGTGCTCATACTTTGCTCTTCAGAATCCTTGTCATGAAGTTTGATCTGATAAAGACATGCAAATGGAAATACTTCATTCAGAACTGGTGGTGCTATTAACGTTTAGTATTAAATACTTAAGTTTAGAAGGACTCTCTGGAGGTCAACTAGTCCAACAAACCCCCACTTAATACAGGGTTCAGCTACAATAGGTTGCTTGGTGTCTTTTCCAAGTCCATTTTTAAGCATTTCCAAGGCTGGAGATTCCGCAACTTCCCCAAACACCTACACAGCGTGTAAGTATTCTCATGGTGACATTTTTCTTCATCTCTCATCAGATTGGTAGCCATCCACTAGACTGGTCCCTGTAAGGCAGTGTCTTCTCCTGTTCTTTAGAGACCAAAACTGGACTCAGTGCTCCAAATACAATCTCACCAGTGCTAAAAGGAGGTAAATGATCACTCCACTTGGCCCAATGGTGATTCTCTTGCTAATACGCCCTATTTAGCCTTATTATCTATTTTTGCAACATCATCTTACACTTATCAAGGGATGAGGCCTTACTTTCCACAAAAAGGATCCCATGTCAACAGATGAACTAAACCCTATTTACAATGCCCACTGGAGGCATCTGTTTTCAGTCTGTCCACTACAAACATTTTCTTGTCAGAGTTCTCACAGGCATAATGATGAGTGCATTCAAGCTGCAGATGAACAATTCAAACTGCTCAAAGCGGCAACAAAGATCAACTTTAAGAAGATGATGCTTATTTCACACTAATGAGTTTGCTTATCTGAGGTCTCTCCTGCAACATATGCATATATCAAAAGCAAACTGATTTGTAACATATTAATGTCCAAAATTTATCAAGGTGTTACATGTGAATTACAGAGCGCTACACAGCATTATGAAACTTTGGAGCAGCCAAATGAACAAATCAGATGGCAGACTATCACTAAATACTGAACAAAACGTTAGAGAGACCATGTACTGTACCAACACCATTAAAACTTACCAAAGAACAATTTTCCTCATTCCTAAAAAAAAACTG
This sequence comes from Cettia cetti, assembly GCA_013401135.1. Classification (NCBI taxonomy): domain Eukaryota; kingdom Metazoa; phylum Chordata; class Aves; order Passeriformes; family Sylviidae; genus Cettia; species Cettia cetti. Next base: position 5,771 of record VZUI01044600.1, on the reverse strand, counting down.
GCTGCATAATTTCACAATGCAAACACACACTAAATCTCTGTGATATCTGTAGTTTAGCTCCTCCTAAATTAACAGGCAAGGGTGGTTTACCAAGTTTCACCTATAAGCAATGCTCAATTCAGAGAAAACGGCAAAGAGCTCACACAAAAGTCGTGACTCTGAATAAGTCCTGGCAGTAAGGTCAAGCTCCAGGAAATGGGCACCACTAAACACATTTAGCCACACAATCTTTTGCAGGAACCAGATGAAAGTCCCATCAATGTATGCATGATACCAGATGTTATTTTCTCCCACAGAACAGCTACAGTAAAAAGCCATGAAAAGAAAACTGAACAAGTGGCTGGGAAACAGCAGCTGAAACAGAAAACTCCGATTTTAATCTTTCACCAGAAAGCATGGGCTGTAGCTTAACAACTTCAAGAAACCCAGACTATAATCCCAACAGTGACAGTTTCAGAAACTCTAATGAGTCCAATTCACAGCTCAGAAAGGATGGCAAAAGCCTAGTTGGAAGCCCAACAAAAATGGCAGTACAAACCCCAGAAGCAGCTGCTACAGGGACTTGTGAACCCAGGTGCACAGCCCTGGGCACTTGTACATCACAGTCCTTCCTTAGCCAGAACAAACAATTTCCAGAGGTGTATCTGGCATTTCAAATAGCATGTACTGAAGTTATTGCTGAAGGAAAAATCATCTGAGGTTTCCAAATTCGTTGAATGTTTTAAGATGGAAAAGCCTTACAGGATGTTGCTGCAAGCTATGAGGCTCTAAGGCTCTCCACTAAGACAAAGTTGAGATCTCCATGAGTGTGTTTATGGCACTTCTTAAGAGAAATGTCTCTCATCAAGAATGAGACCATGCATTGAATCTGGAAAGATCAGATAACTCAGCAATTCAAATATTAGCTTTACAGATGACAAAGGATTGAAGAAACCTGTTGAGAGTTAAGGCACCAACTATAATGGTAACTATGGGAGCAGAGAGATGAAGTATGAGATATCAGCTACTTACGTTAACAGTTTAAAGAACAAAAGTAGACTAGGAAAGTAGCTTCTGCTAAAGGAAGTGCAATCTGTCCCTTTTCCAGAAAATCTCTGCCAAACCACCAAACTTCATTAATCCTAAGATAAAAGGTCTAAGTCACAGCAACACTGAAATTTTCAGTTCATCGCAAAACTTCAAAGCTTCATGGGATGGATTCATTGATTTCACAACTTAGCACATTACTTTTTACAGCTCATAGGGGAGCATGGCTCACACAAATGGTCATTTAGGAATTATCATGTAAGTTTCTGTCAAGCAGTAAAGGGCTCAAGGATTTTACTCTTTAAGGTGCTCCCCAGACTCTGAGCTTTACCTACTCACAGCAAGCAAAATGTTTTTCAGGTATTTGCAGTAACCTATGTCACATTTACTGAACATCTCCAGCTTCACTGATTCTCCAATCTTTGGCACTCCCCTGCAACTTTCAACCACCTCCCAAGACATTCCTTTCATACCAAAAGAAATTACCCTATTTCTTCCATTGGGAGGACTAATAACATCCATTAAACTTTTCTGCACTCCCATCCTCTGAATGTCTTGCTCCTCCCTCCTCTCTACCCACTCTTTTCTCAAAATACCAACTTCTCATAAAATAAAATCCCTCCTCCTGAATAAAGCTTTAGTTTCCTCATTATTCACCCTGAAGAAAACTGTAATTTTAAGAAAGAATACATTTAAAATACTTTGTATAATACGGCAGAAATTTTATGCAAAAGAACATCTTTATCCTGAAAGAATTTAGAATCAAATCACTTTGGTCTAAAACAGAGGTACTGGGCACATTTATGAGCACACAGAGTGCTTCTACATTTAAAGGACAGCAGAACCTGAGATGGTCTAGCATTCTATTCTGTATCCATCTACCCATACACACACATGTACATATAAATAGACACCCACTCTCCCAGGGAGGAGGATGACGTATGTCAAATTTAAAGTGTTACACTGGTATCATAAATCAAGCCAATATAACCTTAAAATGGTCAAGCCATCAGGAGAGGTAGTCTGGTGCACACTGTGACATAAGCCTGGAAGAATGATGAATCTCAGAGCTGCAGAGGGTGAGGTACGTTACCCCCCAGGGGAAACTTTGAAAACTTCTCGTCTGGACCTTTCCGAGTCAAGAGAACAGAGGTGCAAGTCTTAAAATTGAGATAGGCTTTCAAACCATTCTCATTCTGCAGCTATGACTCAAGAATGAAAGGAGCTTGAGTCTGCCAAAGCATTAAAATAATTCCTTAATGGGTAGTAGAACATCCTAGCAGAATGTGAAAGTTAGTGTCAAATGTCAAGCCCAGCACTTCATGCTAAGCAAAATGCAATTTGGATTTTTGGTAGTGCAAGCAAAGCTTTTTACCTAAGACATGTGATATAACCTGAAGTAATCAATCCTGATAGGTAAAAGAGAAATGCCTGATTCATCTAAGCAGAAAGCCCCAAGGTTATGAAAAATCTCCGTCAGTTTCTACTCACCACTAAACAACTTGGTAAGGAACATGCTTTTTGACACAGCCCCAAGCTGTTACACAAAAACATTTAAAGATGAAGAGCTTTTCAATGAAAAAATCTCCTCTAGTTCTGGAGATCTGCCTATTCCACAAGACATACAGAGAAAAAATAGACAGTGAGAAAAAAAATTTAAAAAAAAAAAAAAGAGAAGAAAAAGGAGTGGGGGAGAGGGGAGGGAAGAGGGAGTGAAATGCCTCATAACTCTACCAGGAAGGCAATTATGAACAGATTACAATTGATTTTCTGTCTATTTTCTAACTGAAAATAACTACAGTTTGAGGCCAGGAAGTACAAAAAATGACTGTGATTCTTATTACACCATCTCACCTCTGCTTTTTTTATAGTCTACTTTTAACATATAATTTAGCAATTAAAATAAAATGCCAATTCTTTCAACCATAAAAATACGAGCTCATTCAATTAATGGGTTTCTTGATTCAAACATATGGTAGAAGTGGTACATTTACTGTAAATATTTAGCAAGCTTGGAGACATGAGGCATTTTACACATAACTATACATGATAAGAGACATAAAGCTTCACTCTATAACTTCAGTCCAAGGACAGAAACGCTTCAGTCTCTTCATAGAAACAGCTCACTGCAGTCCACGTACAACATCTGTTTCTTACAGTAGCTCAGACACGGTTTTCTGTACCCCAAGTCAAAAACCAAAGTGTAATCACCTCAATCATCAATAAGGCCGCTGGCTAGCTCCCAGGGCAACAAACACTTTGGAAATGACTGAATGATGAAATACCTCTTGAATAACTTAGAAAAACTCTTATCTATGACTACTTAGCTTCATGTGGAACATTGCTTCAGAGAACAGCAAAAGCAGCAGAATAATATTTACAGAAGAGCGAAAGCAGAAGCTTTACATCACACATTTTCTATCCTTCCTCCTAGTTACTATAAACCTCTCTCCCCCTTTTTTATTACTGCTACTCCCTCTGAAGCATTTCAATTTTCAGTAATTATTTGAAGTACAGATTATGAAGGGATTGATCATTGGAGGCTGAGGCTAGCAAAATCCAGATTATGATCTGTTTTAATTAAAAAATAAAGTACAACCAGGGGGAAAAAACCAGACTCTTTAGTTCTCAAGGGCAGATTTTTTTAATAACTGGTTCAAGATAGAAGCTAGGGAGATGATGCTGAAAACACCAAATAAGATTTTATGACTCCTGTAATGAAAAAAGTCAAACTAAATCACACATCTCTTTTCTACCAAATGGAGTTGCTTAGCTGTAGCCATTTCTGAGGACAACAAAAACTGACCTGAGCCAGACAAGTTCCTCATTTTACTTCACACTGACTTTGAACTGCTTTTTCTCCAGCTTGCTTAGAGTACTTGCAACTGCATGTAGCTTGTATAAGACCTCACAAAATAAAATTTCATGAGGATTTTGACTTACCTATGTAAAACTGAACAATAAATACATACTCAACAGGTTTCATCAAATATCTAACTGCATCTCCAACATCATCAAGTCTCATCAACTGCAAGCCTAGTTTTCCTCAAATTATCAACAGCTCTGGAACACCAACAATGTTTTTAAAGGCTGGTACAACCCAGAGAAGCAGTCAGTGAAATCACTGCAGCAGTGTTGTTCAGCACAGCAGTCAGCATGAAATGCACAATCTGCACAGATGAGTCAAGCCTGGATAATCCCTTCATGCTCTGTCAGGTTGAGAGTATGGAGTTTGTTTTTAAATTGCATACCTTCAATAAACTCCACTTCTCTGGAGTCACATTTTAAGACAATATTTTTAATGTGTGTTTTGATTTGCAGAGGTGTAAAAATACTGCTAGTAGAGTTCTGTCTATCAGGATCTCACAAATAATAACTGCCTTTTTAAAAGGATTGCAAATGGTAATGGTAATTGCAGTTCCACTGGTTGACTGCTGCCCACAAGTCTGGTGTAGTAATAAAGGTGTAACAATCATGGCAAGATTTGTAGAGAGATGAAACACTTCAAATTGATTCAACTACATCCATTAGGGAAAAACAAAAAACAAGTTTTTGAATTCTCAAGAGTAAGTGGTCTAATTAATAAAGATAGAAGGAGGAGCAGGGAGAGAGAAAACAGAAAAATTTGCCCCTAATTCCCTAAAACAGTTGCCAATGTGTTTTACACTGACTTAACAAATTCTCTTTAAAATGCCAGCACGCTTGAGCTCAGATTCATTCATGACAGATTACACTCTGTTGAAGTGTAGTATCACCCTGGAGCACTGCCAGTTAGAAAATTCAGTTCACTAAGATATATCTAATATAATCCTTGAAGAAGTATTATTGTCAGCTCACTGGCTTGCTATATAGGCAAATGCAACATGGTAAGGAGACAGTGGAAGAGGAAGTACCCTGCCAGTTAGAAAACCCAGACATACTTGAATGGTTTATTTTCCTTCCAGATCAAAAGACTGTGCTACTGCTATCTTAAGTATGTTGTTAATTGCATAACCCTAAGAGCCGCAATTATGAGTTATGTCTCCGCTTTGCAAACACAGATCAAGAGGACAAGACACAGTAAACATGACATTTCAATACATCTGTTGTTCAAGAAACGTGGTCTGCCTTTTAGTGGGATGGATTTACTTAACCCAATTTTCGGCAACACCATCGCTTAAGGGCTATTTGGCCCTGTCAGACCAGAGCCAGGCACGGGAGTGAGACGGGTCCAGGTCCGGCTGCAGAAGGTGCTGCACAAGCACGGCCCGGCGGAGTTTCCTCCCCCGGGCATAACAAAATAGCGTCACCGCTCCACAAATACAACCCTACATGCCCGGCGCTACTCAGACATGCCTGCAGAATTACACCCAAACACACACAGGTGATTGAAAATTAATTTTTAGGAGAAATTACGGCTCAGAAGCCAAAGCCAGATCTGAGAATGGTGAAACCAACACTTAATATGGTTCGGTTAAATAGAGCAAGCCAAATTATGCAGCCTGTCCTCTCACACAAAGCGGAGGGAATAAATCTACGCATTCCACACAGAATATTAAAAACAAAACATCCACAAAAACAACCCCAAAAGTTAGAAGCAGGGGAACGGCAGGGTGGGTAGAGTACCTGAAACAAGTTTTAGACTCCTTGTCAGGCTCCCGGTGCGCACGGGCACGCGTGTCCCCCGGGGCAGCCGCAGCTCCGGCACGGCCGCGGGCGGGGCGCGGCGCAGCGGGCGGGCCAACCCGGCGCTGGCCGAGGGGGCA
>VZUI01044594.1:0-32437 GCA_013401135.1 Cettia cetti | reverse complement strand
CGCGCGCGCGACACGTCGTCACCCGCGGCGCGCGGGGCCGCCTGACCGAGCGCCGACGGGGGGGCGGGGCCGGCGCGCGCGTCTGCTTCCGGGGTGTCTCGCGCCCCCGTTGCCACGGCAGCGCGGCTCCGTCCCGCCGGGAATGCGTGAGGAGGAGCCTCACGGGTCCGGGGAGGGGATCCTGCCCTTCTCTGCAGCGCGGGTGCTGTGTCCGCTTCTGGGCTCCTCAGTACGAGAGAGACAGGAGCTCCTGGAGCGGGTCGAGCGGAGGGTGACAAAAGATGCTCAAGGAACTGGAACATCCCTCTCTTACCAGGACGGGCTGAGAGAGCTGGGCCTCTTCAGCCCCGGGAAGAGACGGCTGAGACGGGACCTCATCAGTGTCTATCAGTGTTGAAGGGAGGGTGCCAAAAGGATGGAGCCACGCTCTGCTTGGGAGAGACAACGGGCAGAGACTGATGGACAGGAAGTTCCACCTGAACTGAATTTCTTTACTTGGGAGTGACTGAGCCCTGGCACAGATTACCCGGAGAGGCTGTGGAGTCTCCCTTGCTGGAGATACTCAAGAAGTGTCTGAGCACAGTCCTGTGCCGTGTGCTCTGGGATGATCCTGCCTGAGCAGGGAGGTTGGACGAAATGTCCCACTGTGGTTCCTTCCAACCTGTCCCATTCAGTGATCCTGTGAATGTCCACAGGTGATAGATAGGAATGGTGCTCAGCTGCCATTTGGGATCCCTGCACCGGCTTCGTGCCTGTCCTGCAGTCCTTGCTTTTTTAAAAATAATTTTTGTCTCTTTAAAGATAAATTATATCCTCTTTTAAAAATAAATTTTGTCTTTGTCTTTTTTTTTTTTTTTTTTTTTTTTTTTTTTTTTTGTGGCTTTTCTTAATTCTCAAGGGTTTCACTGGGAGGAGGGAACTGCCATGCCCAGCCCCTCTTACCAACACCCTTGAATTCCCAATAGTTTTCAGTTTGAGTTCCTAAGTGAGGAAGGGGTTATTAGAATATCATTTCAAAGCACTGAAACAAAACAGGAGCTTTTTCTAGATGCAGCAGAATATGGCTGTCATTGGAAAAGGGGCGGGGGGGGAGAGCGGGGCATTTTTTAAACAAAAATATGAAAAGATTAATGCAAAATATAATCTCTTTAAAATAGAAAATCCAGTCTTTATTTCTCACTTCTCTTCCCGTGGGCTCTTGTGGGGAATTAATGACTGACACAGCTAGGCAGGGAGGAGTCACCCCTGAAGGCTGGATGGTGGAGGAGGCAGGATGGCCTCCAGACTTGGGTTTTGTGTGACCATGGCATGAGACTGCCTGTTCCAGAACACAGCAAACAACGTTCCTGTCTGGTTTTGGTCTTTCTAATTCTTGTGGGGTTTCGGTTTTTCTAACTCTCATGGGTGGACAACTCTTCACAGTTTTCAAACCAAATTCTGGGGGTGAGACATACTGCTGGCTGAGTGGAGCTGGGGAGGAGGCAGGCAGGCGGACAGACAGACACACAGATAAGAGGGACAGACATAAAAAGTGTGTTTTGATAGTGTAGGAGAGGATACTGCTCAGACTATCATTTTACCTTTCCCTACTTCCTAAAGTATTCCATCAGTTTGGGTTTGTGCAGCTTCAGAAACTGAACAACACCCTCTTATGAAAATCTATTTTTGTAAAAGCTGCGGCATTTCCACTAATTGCCTTGGTTCTCACAACATCCTTTATTTAATTTCTGCTATTTATTACAGGGCTCAGGGGACACACCTGTTGATCACACAATCCTACTGTAGCCAACCTGTCTAGGGCAGGGTGAAGCATCAGGTGGGTCAATTCACACAGCATCTGACCAGATACAGGGTTGAGCATCTAAGCACGTACAGCACATAATATAGCCCTTAGGTAATATTATTTTAATAAATTTTTATGAATTTTCAACATTACACAAACCATTGTTCAAGTTTGAGATGAATGCATGTTAATTTATAGCATATACATTACATATTTTTGAACTCTCCATATATTTAAAATATATGTTGTTCATCTACCTTTCTCATTCCAATTCCTACTTGTCTCATCCTGTAAATATCCTAAGAGCACAATTATAAGATCAAGCCTTATGACAAGCACAGCTGGAGAAGAAATCCCAGTTCCCTCTTTTTATTTAAAATTACTCATGGTTAGGATAATCAGGTTGTAAATGACCCAAGTTCAGTTTCTTTTCTGCCACAAGGGAGTTCAAATGTATCTCCCATTCCCCAGGTTAATATTCCAAGCAAATTACTTTTGTGGGCCTAATTCCTTTCCTTTGCATGAGAGAATATTTAAAAACCTTTGCCCATCTAATCCTCCTCTTCCTTGAGAACGCTCCGAGAGCTGCGCCATGAGTAGGAGTTGCGGTGTGTGCATAAATGCTTTGTGATCTGCTTAGATCTCTCCTCTTGCTCTGCCTTCGTGACTGCAAAACCTGCTGACTCAGAGCTATTTTAAGGAGTGCTCTGTCAATTGGTCCAAACTGCATTTCTGTGGATGTGGTGCCATATGCTATGATGCTCCCTCCTCACTGCTCTGCAAAGGTGATGTGGAAAAACAGTTTGTAGGCTGTGTTATTTCGGAGCAACTATAACCATGGGTTATAATCCCACGAAATGGCCATGGTTCTTGAGATCCAGTCTGAAGCTGGGCAAAACCCATCCTCTCTAATTTAGTGAGAAATTCAGTGGGAACTTGCTTGATAATTTCTCTTCTTGAATTTCCCTGCTACAAGTTTTATAGCCATAGGTTACAGCTCAAGACATGTGGTTTTAGTACTGGAAGAACAAGTATCGTAGGTTTTATCATCAGAAATTTCAAGGTTATGCAAGACTGTGAAATGCAAGAAAAAATACTGTTTCAGAGACTAATGAACCAACAGAAGACAATGCAAAAAGGGCATTCTGCTTTTTGTCCTGGTAAATTATTGTCATAAGAAAATACAAAGATAAGAATACTGAACAGTTGGAAACTTCTGGGGACATAAGTGTCACTCCTTGAAAAGTGTTGCCACTTCTTTTTATCAGAAAGTGTTGTGAATAACTTTTGCTATTCTCGTGGTTGTTCTCACATTTTGCTGCTCATGTCTGGGCTCTAAGGGGTGCCTTCTTCATTTGAGCATTCATAGTTCTTACAGTTTAGCTCTTAATTGCAGGAACAAAGTCCCAAAAAGTCCCTCATACCCTATAGCTCAGTGTCCAATGCCTTCTCCTAGCATATTCCCTCCTTTGCCTCAGTGCCTTAGCAGCCAAGCTGTGAGGCTGTTCCACTTGGCTGTGGAACAGACAAATAGTCCTTGCTGTGGCAGGTGCAAGCACACAGTTTTTTCCCCCACTACAAGTTACAATTCTGTTCCAATTTTAGTACCAGAAGGACAAAATGATGCTATGTTGCATAATGTTTAGGGTACTAACTGGATAAAACTAATGTTCCATTTTGTTGCTAATCGTCATTTCAACCTCTTAACTTCTTTTTTAAACTTTTTTTAAAATTAACTTTAGTATAAACTATCTGTTTGCAGCCTGGAACCTGAAGCTCCCCTAGCAACTAAAATACAGAGTTTTGTAAATAAGTGCATTCTTTTTCTCTCCGAGGCAACCAGCCCAAACAATGACAAAATTCGCATTTATCGTTCATATTCGGGGGGAAATCCCCTGCTGTTAAGAAGCCCCTACACTGGTAGGTTGGCCATTTTTCTATAAAATGAGAAGCAATGGTGAAGACTTCATCAGGGCTTGGTGGCATGTGAGGTGTGCTTTTCCTTCAGGTCCAAATAGAGCCACGGACTCTCAGGACTCTTAGGTAACGAGGTGGCTTCTGTCCTTTTGTACAGAAGCCACCTCATTACCTAAGTAAACAAGGTAGTGTTCCGAGTGGTCACAAGGTGTGTAGAAACTCATCTGGTTGTGCCATTGATGATTTTGTTTGGCTTTTATGACTTGCAAGTCCGGTTTTTTTGGGTTTTTTTTTTAATCTTTGTTCAGGCATTAGATTCAGCACTTCCTGTGATTTTATGACCAACTTCAAATTAATATTTAACATAAATCCTCTCAGGCTTTTGGTATGCTATGGAGGCCTATGTCCTTTTTCCCTCTGTTGCACAGGGCACTAGAAATGTGCAATCAGTCCAATGCCTGACTCTCTAAGTTAAAAAGAGAAAGGCCTAACTGAATAAAACAGGCAAAGAAGAGCTCTGTCAAGTAAAAACAGCTAATGAATTACATCTAAAAAGAAAACGCTGAGACAATTACAGTATATTTAAAGCTAAATTCAGCTCAGCTGACTCCTTTGCCTGAACAACGGGGCAAAGCCTTGGGAGAAATGAGTGTGCCAAGAGGGCTGTGGTGATTGCATTGCAGCAAACACAAGCCAGACTCCTCCAGGAGGGAGAGGGGACACGTGGCACCAGCCAGAGCAGCCTGCACACGCTGGGCCTCGGGAGCAGCTACATTTATGACTCGTTTCAGCTGTTGCTATTGGTAGGGTTTCTGTGAGGTCCCTGGTGAGTTTTAAAACAGCACTAAAGGAAGTGTGGGAAGATTGCTGCCTGCCTGGTTCACATCTCCCATGTTTGGAGCGGGTCTGGTTCAGGCTGCACCAATTAGTGTGCAAAAATATAATGCTGTTAACATCAGTGCAAATTACAGAGACTGCAAAGAAACAAACCCTTATACTGTAAAATGTTTGTGGATAAAACAAAGGGAAATCCTTTCTTTTTATGGCTCTGTGACCCCCAAATCAGTTGAGCTGGTTACCTGTTCAGCAGCGAGCATGGTCAAGTGATAGTTTTACTGTCATCTTAAATGAACAGGCTTATTTAAGTTTTCAAGCTTAAATCTCAATCTCTTAGCAGTCACTGATTTCTGTCAACTGAGAAAAGAAGAATCTGCTGCAGATATTTTCCTCCAAGAAGAGACTGCTCAGGATCTTTGAAAGAGTTAAACTAGATCTATTGGGAAAAAATAATTTTTAAAAAGTATTATAATCTGTTTCTAGCTCATAAATGGGAACACACAGAGACCATCTGCTTATCAGCAGTTAATCTGTGGTCACATTTCTGAAGCGTTCTGTCCTTGCCCTGTATCCTCCCATGGCAAGACAATAATCACACTTGTAATCAGCCACAGTCCTTGATAAAGGTCTGTACCCAAGGTCAGTTCCTGGTGGTGAATTTTGCACTTCAGATTGTGAGAAGTCTGGAACAGCATAGTAAAGACTGCAGAGCTGATTTGAGATGTATCTACTGGAAATCTAGTCACGAAGGCATCGAGGAAGTTAAATGCTTCTGAGACTCCTATTTTGCCACTAATTTCAAATGAGAATTATGTTCCAAATTAGGAGCTGGGTATTCAAGTATATTGAGTTTGCACTGTGCTCCTTAGGTCTTAATTTCAGTCCTTGAATTTTGTAAATGTTATGATGGGTATTTATAGAATGAATATTTGTAGCAATGTTTTCCCCCCACCAGTGCTGCAGGAATTGCTTTGCCATATATCTGGCACTGCCTGGTATTCAAGTCTCTAACAAAGACTACATAGCACTCCATAAGAAGCACTGTTTAGAAAGGGAGTTTCTCAATAATCCCTTTTTTCCCTGGAATTTTGTGCCCTGAAGTATGAGAGAGGTGATCTGTTGTAACTTTTAAGCTTGCTTTATCCATGTGATCTAAGTGAACTATGACTGTTCTCCTGAAAGACTTAAGATTTTTTAGATTTCAAAATATTTTGGTCTTTGGTATAAAATAGTATAATTACCTTGTTAAATACATGATGAATTACATACAAAAAGTTTGTTTGTTTATTTGTTTTTTCCAAATCTGGAGATTCTGAGTTTCATCCCCTACTCCTAGTATTGAAAAAAGGGGTGGATGGCAGAGCCCAGTTTTCCTACTTTGCATCACTACAGTTCTCTTATGACTACTCCTTACACTAACCTGTCTTGGGAAAAACATCAGCCTGGTATTTGTCAGGCTCTGAGGAACATTCCTATTAAAAAAAAATAAAAATAAAAAAATCAGAACTAAAACTGTTCTTTAATACACAAGATTTTCAAATATTTTTTAAAAAAAGCAGGACTAGGGCAAAGCAATGCTGGAAGTGACAGTGAGAGTGATACCCCCTGGGATCAAAACCTGTGTTGTAATAGATCCATGGGAACCAGCAGCTAAAATCATGTATAGATTGTCTTAAATGACATCAGGCATCAGGCTGGTACCCTACAGAGATGTTACAGAAGCAACTGTGAGTTGCTTTGTCCTGTCAGGCAGTTGCAGTGGTGCCAGCTCTGTGGGACTGTTGTACTACATGAAGGGGTGGGTGGGACTGCAAACATCCCCCCATCCCCCTGGTGGGAAGGTGCCCTGAGCAGCAGTCCTGTGGCCAGGCCAGCCTTCAGCCAAGTTTTCAACATTTGGAGCACTTACCTGGGCTTAGCCCCTGCCTGCAAACACTGGGCTACATGGCTGATTCCTGCCTCTCACACTGGGGTCAGAGCAAGCAGTGCATGGCAGGAGACGACTGAAAAGGTCATGAAACAAGCAGCTATCAACTGGTGACTTGTGCTGGGAGGCAGCAGGCAAGTAACCTTGCTCCATTTTATGGTAGTGCTTCACCTGCAAGTGCCCGCTGTGAGTGAAATTGCTTGGGCTGGTGCTGTCCTTTATCAATTTCACTCTCAGCAGGCTCTGCAGGTGAAGCATTTCATTGTGGGAGTTGGACTCTGCTTTCTCCTTGACAGCCTGAAATAGAAAGTGGAGAAAGGAAAGAAAGTAATAAGTGGAAAAAAGCAAAAGCAAGATAGAGAACCACAGAAAGCAGGATGTGTGTTAAATGCTAATGGTAATGCAGTGCAACTAGCCTTTAAATTGGGTAGAATTTGACACTGGAAAGAGTTTTGTTTAGCTCTTGTAAGCTTGGAATTTAGAAGTAAAAGAAGTGAAAGGACATTGCAATTAGAAGTGAAACATTATCGTGAATAGTATTATGTTTGAAATACCACGTAAGATGATGTGGGTAGAACTAAGAGCTAATTTTCTTGATCATCAGCCTAACAGAGAATTTTTGTGGGAGAATGTTTCTGGGAGAAATCCAGGCAATTTTTTTTCCCCTTGTTTTTGTGAATTCTCAAATTTACAGATTTATATGCCTTGTTTTTTTGTGGATTTTGCTGAGGGTTTTTTTGTTCCCCTTTCTTAAGACAATGTGTGTGACCTTCAGTGTTGCTGGTTTCCTGATGCCACTTTCCTTGGCTTCAGAGAGACATTCAGCAGACAAGATGAGAACTGCAAAATCAGTATCTGCATCTCAACATCTGACTGCCTGTTACTGGGGAAAATGCATTGGTTCAGCGATGGGGATGCCAACACAACTTTGAAGTTCCCAGGCTCATCTCTTTCCAGTTAGTTACATCCTAAGGCTTACTGGGAGTGAGGGACAGCCCAGAGCCAAAGCATTTGAGCTGGTTCCTGGCTCCTAGTGGAATTGCTTGCATGGAGACGAAGAGTCTGATTGCAGAGCCACAAGCATCCTTCTTTAACTGCAGTGAGCTTATACCTTGAACCAGATTCCTGCATGCAGCAGGGAATGTGGAAAAATGATACCTGTAACTCCCTAGGATACACCCTACAGCACTGGAAACTGTCCTAGATATGTGTTCAGGAGGCAATTACAATGTGTAGCCCATCCCTGAAGTTTTGTGGATAAAGAGCAGCTTTTTGCTGCAGTGACATGAGACGTGTGCAGCTGTACCTGGTGGCTTGTGGTTTGCTGCTGGTTAATGTGGGAAAACTGGATGAGAGGCTGCTGCTGAGGAAGGTAATCTGAGTGGAAAAGATCACAAATCAGCAGAGCTCTTGAGTTTCAGGAGAGGAGCGAGCAGAAGCAGTGGACTAATGAACTTATACCAGTAGACTTCAACACATTCAAAGAATTGGTGAATGCAGTCTTGTGGAAAGGAATTTTAATGGGAAAGGGAGCCCTGGAGAACTCTCGGCTCCTAAAAGAGGCACTGAAGACAGGATGAAAAACCGCTCTGATGCAGGAGGCTCCTGGCAGGAATGGGGAGAGGCCAGCATGACCACCTAGGAAGATGACCTGACAGTCAAAAAGATGGTATAAAAGGTGGCTTGCAGGCAGGCAGTACAAGGAAGGCTTCTGGCACTGTCCCATATAACACTCCAATGGGTAAACTAGGGGGATGTGGTCTTTTGCCCCACTGCAGAGTGGGGCAAAAAAGAGGCAAGGGATCAGCCAAGTATGTGGAAGACAGAAGAGGAAGAAAGGTGTGGAGAGAGAAGGTGGCACAAAATAGAGTAACTTTGTTTTCTCTAAGAATAACAAAATAATGTCCAGACTAAAAACTTAGCACAATATTACAGATCTAGTGTTGTAGTTTTATGCAAATGACTTTGCCTTCTTAGCAAGGTGTGTGACTGTAAACAGAACAGGATTTGCTGGATCAGTCAATACAAACCTGCCCTAAGCAGACAAAAATGTTAAGATCCTTTGCATGATGCTTTTTTTTCCCAAGTGAGGGAGAAAACCAAGAAAACCTTCTGCAACTCCTCCCATAATGAATTCTCTTTTATATTTTAGAGGGTGGGGTCTCTAAGCACCCGAATTTGAATGATTAGAAACAACCAAGAAGTGCATTTTTCTACTGGGTAGACTGCAAGAGGTGGTTTTGCCAGCTCCCAGACACACAAACTGGTTTAATAAGGTTATGTGGCCTTATTTGCAAATAAATTTTTTTCTTAGGTGCTCTCATTACCCTTTTCAAAGTGATGTGTTAGGAGTGCTTAGGTATTTCAGGGGAAAGAGTGAATCAGGCGAGGTAGGTCCTCCTAGAGATTTTCGTATCAATTCTCTGCTGAGATAATTTTTAAAGTATCACATGCTTTAAAATTTTTTTGTAAATACGTCCCAGTCAATAACAGGATGGAGATTAGTGGAAAACTTAATTAAATTAGCAATCGATGGGATTAGGATGTGAAAAGTTGAGGTAAAACACCAGGTAGGGGAATTATTATCTCTGCTATTCTGTATTATGAATTCGTTGTAAACCAGAGGAATGCTGGAAATTTTGAATTACATGCTGATTTAGGTCTTCCATATCTCACCAAAGATAATAAGATTGTGTAAAATACAGATAAATGCAAAACTGCCTCTTCAATTTATGATTGGTGGGAAGAACGTTGATCAGATTGTGAAAAAATCCATGCATGTTATTTACATAGGAAAGAGAAAATCTTGGGAAGTTCTGGTGAAATTAAGATGGCTCTCTCAGTGACCTTTTCTCTCTGGAAATTACAGTACATTCTCTGGGAGGTTTACTTAACGTGGGATGGATGTATGGGTCACTGTGCAAATAGACAGGAGCAGGAAATAGAGGCTGTAATGAAAAGAATCACACCTGACATGTGAATTTGCTAACAATGCAAATGTCAGTATACCTGTAATAAAAATCATCTCTAAACACTCCTACATGGTGGGTAGGTCTGAAAAGGTTATGTGGCTCTGCTCAGAAAGAGGCGTTTGTTTGCCATTCTTGGCTTTGGATGAGCAGGAATACAGTGCAGTGCTGCAGAGAAAATGGAAAGTAACACAACTCAAAATCTGGCAACACCAAGAATTTTGCAAGTCAGCTTTCATTCTCAGTTTAAATGGTCTCCTAAATAGCATGACTTTGCAACATGCGGAACAGTTATACTCCTAGATTAAAATAATAGAAAATTTAAGTGTGGAAAGGGTAATTACTATTGTGACATTACATGGTGCTGCAGCTGTGTTCACAGATACTGAAGCAGGGTGCACTGGCCAGTACGTTGTATGTTGGATGCTTGACAACGCTGTTTCAGCAAGGATCAACTTCTATACTGTTCCTCCTTCATATAAATGAGTAAGTGCAGAGTGGTAGCCTGGCAGGCTGATAATGCATTTGACACAGCAATCTACGGATTCATATGGATTGAAAGACCTCTTGGTAGCGTATTGGTACCTGAAGCATGTTGAGTGCTTCAGGAGTTTGGCAAGCCAAGAAAAAAAAAAAAAAAAAGAAGAAAGCGCAATCTATGCTGACTGGCCTGCCAAAAATGGTGATTCTGGAAGCAATTACAGAAAATCAACAGCTGAGTCTGCTAGTGCCTCAGCACCTTGGGTGCGGTGGGAAAAGCTTCCTGAAGGACACAATTGTATTTGTGTGATCTGGCTGAATGGAAATACATGCAGCTGAGTATGAACGTAGCCTCATTGATTCAGGTTGGGTGACATGTTTGGATTGCAGCAAGTTGTCTACGTAGTGTTTGCAACTTCTCCTAAAATTCCATCTGTGCTAGTGAAGTAGGCAGTACCAACACTGATGACTTTACGTTAAGAAATGAGATCGTAGAAATGTTGGTTGGATGGCACCCTGAAGATCACCCCACCTGACGCAGGTGCTGTTAGGCCAGCTGGGCCCTTATCCAGCCAAGTTGTGAAAACCCTCCAGAAACTGCCACCATTTCCCTGGAGCATCTAGTAAAGAAGGCTTTCCTAATAGCAAGCCTGAGCCTCCCCACCTGCCATGTGTACCCGTTGCCCCTTGTTTCATTCTCTGAAACTACCAAGAATCTGTTGTCTTTGTACCTTCTTTTCAGGCAGACATAGGCTGCTGTTCTATCACCATTTGGGCTCCCCTTCACTGGGAAAAACAAGCCCAACTCCCTCCCTCTCTCTCATGCTGCATCTGCACTCCAGACACTGGACCATAGTGGCACCTCTTAGCTGGACCTTTCCAGTTTATTTCACACCCCCTTGAAACAAGAGTCCCAAAACTGGATGTTGTACTCCACCTGCAGACTTACCAGTGCCATGCAGATATCCACTTCAATCTGCTGGCCACCCTCCTCCCAGCACTCTGATCATGGAATCTGCAGTTAGTTATTTGCAGTAAGACACATTCTAGTCTCGTACTCCTCTTGCCACCCACCACAGCCCCCAGGTTCTACACAAGCAGAACTTTCTAATGTCTCCTTGTTGAACTTTATACGATTGTTGAGATTGCTGCCGTGGTAGAGGTACATAGTTCTTGCACTTGCTCTTCTAATTTTTCACATTTTTAGAGAATACTGGTGACACAGCAACATAGCTCCAGGCACTACCAACTCTTACAGTTGCTCAGATCCCCCAGAAGTCTCTTAGTCTTAGTTCCTATCAGTGATAAAACATACCTTGATCTCACAGAGACATTGAAAATCCCTTTTCTTTACTTTCTTGATTTCCTACACCCACCTTTGTTTTTCTTAAGCCTCGGGTATTCATCTTTGTTCATTTCTTTTTTATCCAGATTTTTTTCTTCCTGAATGGTGCCCACTCCTCTGTCACTAGCATGGAGTATAAGTATTAGTGCTGAAGGTCCCAGGCAAGAGCAGCTCCTGTGGGTGGAGGAGTGCCATGGCCATGGCCCACTGTCCTCTTTCCTGCTCTTTGCTCCCTCACTGAGCCAAATAACAAAGCATTTGTTCCTGACAAGCAGATGGGGATGAATTGGCAAGGAGCCTGGATTCCTTATAACTTAATCTCTGTCTACTCAGCTGTAAGTAAAGAGAGTTTTGTCTCAAAAGAACATGATTTCTTTGGCTTTCCCACCAAATATTTGCTCACTGACATATTTTTATTCTCACACTGTTTTCCCGAGAGAAGAAATGGGTGGTTAGATTTCCAGCTACTGTGAAAAATGATCCATGGGTAAGGGAGGATGGATGAGAGGCCATTCACTAAAAGGCAGGTTACTTCTGATGAGCATATTGTGCCAATTACAAGGTTTTTTTCTCTATATGCAATGCTATCCTACCTCAAATACTATAACAGAAGGAATTCAAGACATAGAGAAATGTGGTCTTCCATTTACTCCAAGGAAATAATTTTGAGCTAGATGAGTTGAGGGATTCACATAGAATGATTATGAAGGAGCAGCATGCTAGGCTGCTCTGAGGAGTTTTGGAGTCTACCTAGAATTTTTACTGCATTGTAAAGCCCATTTTGTTAGGAATGGACAAAAAATTAAATTAACATTAAACTGTCAAGTGACATCATATTTCAACATGCAAGAAGTCATAATCATATTCCTTTACCTAGAATATAGCAACAAACCTTTAAACATCCATAACCTCTTTCTTTGTCAGACAAAGTACAAATGGTCATTTAGTTTTTCTCCCTTGATTGTATTTTTCAATTCTTAAAGAACTGGGAGAAGGAATGGACACATGTAACTCCTGCAAAAACTACAGGTGGATGTAGCCCAAATTCCACACAGGAACGTGAGATGTCTTCCCTCCTCCCCGGCTTCCCACTATTTTGAAAAAATTGCAGAGTGAAGGAGTAAGCATTGGCTGGCAGTGAGTAATTGGCAGGTACACAGGCTCTACTACCTGCCATCAAGCCAAGGCTGAAGTCAGGAACCTAATCGTACAAGTGTATCAGATATTCCCAATATGTCCTGAAAGTTACTCAGCAAAGGCAAGAGTTTCCATTTTACCGGCCTGATAAGATTCAATCCCCCCCTGCCAAGAAGGAGAGTTCCCAGTAGACCCATCCTTGGTAATGAGTGAGAACAACTGCAAAAGGCTTTGAACTCATGGGTTTTACCCATGTTGGCACCACCAGGACCCAGGTTTCTCCCACAGAGGAGTGATATATTTTGGTTAGGAGTTGATTCAGGAATGAAGGGGAGGACTGCACAGGGCACTGAGGGCTGGCAGGAGCACAGGAGAAGCTGGGACTTCTATTCCTGGGACTGCATGCTTTTCCTGTGTGTAGCAGGAAACCTTTGATGTAAATTATCTGTGTGTCCCAGGGCTGAGAGCAGAGAGCACCTGACAAAGTGAAGATCAGCTGCTGGTGCTGCAGGTAGGCAGACAGCAAAGACCCAACCACAGAGGGCACCCGCTGTCTCTTGCTACTGCTAGTCAGGGCTATATTTAGAAGCTTTGGTTAATGAGTAAAAGATATATGAGGAAATAGCTGCTACTTCTGTGCATAGTCATGGTGCTCGGTGGCACTCCCGAGGCCAAGAAGCCGCGCCTGAGGCTATCACGCTCACTTGGTGAGCGCGAGCTCCTTGAGTGCTGTGCCATGGCTGTTCCTGCTCCAGCACCGCTCTCCTCCACAGCCTCGGCAGCCCCAGCAGAAGGAGAAGGCTTCACCAGCCAGCGAGCCACCGCCCTGCTTTAGCCTCGGTGGTGCCCAATCGGAGCGAAGCAGCCGTGCGTGTCCCACCCCACGCTACCAAACAAAAGGCTGCCAACCCACTCTGGACCTTGGGCTGGCCCCTGCAGTGGCTGCTGAGCGCTCCCTCACTGCCAGTTGATAAGCTTTGGTGCTTTGCAATTCCCCTTTCCAATTACTGGCCCTGCTCCCGGCGCTGGCTGGGCCTGGTGTGTGCCAACAGCCAGGCAGCGACACAGGGACTGCGGGACTTAGGGTGGAAAGAGATGGGAGAAAAGGTGAGCCAAAGCAGGGACTTGCATCAGTCACTGGGAGGGCATTGTCTTACAGCTGTCTTTTGCAGAAACCCTTGGAGGCTCAACTGAGGATGGAGTCATCCGGATGAACCATGCAAAAGCAGTCCTTGTAAGTGTGGGGACAGGGACTTGGTAAGTATCCAGGCAAGGGATGTCGTAGAAAGTGGATGTTGAGGCCAGGTGATACACAAATATCTTTCTGAAGTGGCTTGTATATATAATTGATCATTTTAGGGGCATGGAAACAAAGAGGGTAAGCCCTGTTACCCTGTGTTCTTTATCTACATTGACCGATTGCTAAAAGAAGCTTGGAGGAATTTTCCATATAAATCTAAAGATTCAACAGTTAAATACCAACACTGCTATTCTAGGTATTGTGGGTTTGATGTTTTTCCTTATCATAGGCACACTGTAATTTCTGTAACATCCATGTAAAGTGACCTGAAGCTCCAGAACTGATCTGGTAACTCTGAGTCAACAAATAGTGATCCTGCAGTCATCAGCTATCAGCTGGCTCACCTCACAGAGGCACCGACACGAAGCAGGGTGCCCAGTGAGGATGTCTGGTGGAAATATCAGCTGGTGTAGGACTCCAACCCTCCTCTCATCTCCTCCTGAGGTGGGGAGAGCACTGCTCTGTGCCAGACATCCCTGTGGCATGTTTTGTACCTGAGACTGCTTTGCAAGTAGGACAAATCATGGTGGAGCTTGTACAGCCGGAGTTGCTCACAAGGGATGGATGAGCAATCTGTGGAATGCAGAGAGGAAAAGTGGGGTATTGGCATCTTCATTTCCCCACTTCCACAGATTCCCTTTTCCTGGGAGCTGGGCTCCTCACCCAGACTGGCACTGAGGTTTTATTGGTGTGAGAGTGGAATCCAGCTCAGACTGCCACTGCAGGGACTGTTCTTCACAATTATCTGGGAAGACAGGTCTTCAGAGGTACAAAGGGCTTCTCACCAGGAGAAAGAGCTCTCAAAGTGTCAGCTCAAAAGCAAATCCTAAGTTGAGAACAAAGAGACTGCTGATACTGCTGGGTGGGTTATGATTTTTAATACTCTAAAGATACCTTTCTGGGAAGATTTTTATTTAAAAACAAAAACCAACCAACCAACCAAAAAACCCCACAAGTGTGAGCAAATCATGAAGATCCAGTCTTGGCCTAGAAAGAAAAGAGGTAGCATGCATGGCCCAGCAACTATTCTAAAACCCCTGTGGCAAGCAATAATCTTGAAAAAGCCAGTGCAAGCTATGTTTTCAATTTATAAATTAAATGTGTTTAAAATTTATGAACTTTGACTGCACGAGTAACTACTTCATTAGACTTTAGGGCTGCATGTTTCCTTGGGTTTTATCACAGTAAAGTAAAACACATTTCTAATAAACATGGAAAGAGATTCCAAGCTAGAGTCACTACTTTTATGTAAAGGACCCTCCAGACTCATTAAAAAAGTTTACCACTTAAATAAAGCAAGCACATTGTAATTCTTTAACTCATAAAGTTGGTAATATACACAGAATATTAGCCTACTCTTACATGTACACCGCTTGGTATAGATGAATGACATACAGTAAGGGGTTTACTATGAGGAAATTAGCATATAAAACTATGTTTTTTTAAGTCTTAGACTGAAAGATGAACTCAAGGAATAACAGGACATAAGACAGGCTCTGCTCTGATTTGCTGAGTAAGCATGGATCGTTATATACAGATCCTGAGCCAAAGCTGTAGCTGTAACCAAAATCTCTCCATTTCTCCTAGTTCATATCAACTGTTTAGTCTCCTTTGACAGTCAGCAGTAGAAATAGGGATGGAGGTAGAGTGGTGTCTGCACCATGCATTGGCCCACAGGCTGTGGCTCAAACATCTGCCACCATGCGCTTCCCTTTCCCAGCACTGGTGCATCCACAGCTGGAGTTTTGGGACTTCTGCTGCAAGGGGAATGTGAAAAAACTAGAAAGATCCAGCTAAGAGCTGCTGCCATGGTCCAGTGTCTGGAGTGCAGATGAAGCGAGAGAGAGGTGGAAGGAGCTGGGCTTGTTTTTCCCAGTGAAGGGAAACCTGAAGCAGGTCTGCTTGAGGAGCAGGTTAAAAAAGGACAAATCCAAACCCTTCTTGGTCATGTCAGGTGACTTAATGAGGGACAACAGGCACACGTGGCAGATGGAGATGTTCAGCTTAGCCTTTTCCATCAGATGCTCCAGAGAGGTGATGGTGGCTCCTTGCTTGGAGGCTTTTTATGACTTAGCTAGATAAGGCTAATTTAATGGTATGGTGATTGTGGTAATCCTGTTCTGACAGAGGATTAGACTAGGTGAGCTCCAGCAGTCTCATGGAACCAACATTTCTGTGATTCTACAGTTCTTTTTCCCAGAGCAACAGAGAAGCATGTCCCAAACCATCAGCCAGCTCACCTGGTCAGAAGGAGAGGGTAGCTGTGCCGGATGGCATCTCCTGAGGGCTGGTCTCAGCCTAGCCCTTACAAGTGTGCATTAGTCTATGCTGGGGTTCAGAACCAGGATTGCAAAAAAACCTGTCAGCCTTGGCTAGCCAGTGTCTTAAAGTCATTGACATCTGACTTCCACATGGTTGTGCCTTGCAGTAGTCACAGCTCAATGTACTTGTGTATGTCCAAGTAGCACACTGGCAGAATCTTGGGTCATCAAAACTCATCTTTTTTCAGCAAAAAGTCCCCATATTTTCAAGTCCAGTGATGAAAAATCCCTCAACGACTTTTACTCTGCTTCAGCAGACACTTTGGCCTTAATGTGAAGCCTTGTATGTGTAATTTGCATTCAGTTCTTCTCCTGCATTGTCTTCTCCTCATTAGTCAAATGAGAATCACAGGCTTAGCTTTCTCTGGTTAAAACTCTCCTTTGCAGAAACCCTTTCCTGGCTGTCCTTAGGAAAGTGCCCCCGACCCTTCCATGGTCTCAAAGCTGACACAGCCAGTTCTCTCTCTACCTCACAGCTTCTTTCCTTTTAGGCTACAGGGGTGCTGAAAATAACACTGGAAATCTCACTTCACAGCTCCTTGCATGACAGCAAGCAACCGAAACCACCCAAAAGAGCACCTTTTCCTGAGCCAGCTCTCACATGTTTGCAAAAAGGGTGGGGTTGCTGAACAAACAGACCTGTTCCCTCTCTGATTACTTTGATACTAAGACCATATGGGCCTCCGAGCTGGTACCCACTCCCTGGAGCTTTTGTTTGTGGATATTGAATGTTCTTTGGGAAAAAGAAAACCCACCCAAAACTAAACCCCAATGATTTTACTAAGTAAAACAAGCAGGTACAGTAGTGCTGCATATGGTGCTAGTAAAATTGTAATAGCGAAAGTTGGCAAGAGTCAAGCAGCCTTTGTATTAAGTCTCTGGAGCTTCAGGTAGAGCCTAATGTAATTACTTGCTTTACTTTGTAGCATTTTAAGAGAGAAGTGTGTGTTTTAAAAAGTTATATTTCCAAATAAAGTGGTCAGGTCTGGAGAAGACAAAGTGCCTGATTCTGGTCCCTCTGAATTCAATAGCAAAACTCCTGTTGACTTAAATCAGAGCAGGATTATGTCCCAAATCTAAGAAATAACAGCAAACAGACCTGTGCAGTTTTTTAATTCACTGTCAAGGCTACCAGTTTGTAACTTTTTCCTATTTTTTCTCCACTTAAGTTCCAGAAGGTTTATCTGTCCTCAGCTCCAGTGTCTGAATATTAGAGCTGATTTTTTTTTTTTTCACAAGAAGACAGCTACTTTGCAGACATCTCAGTGTAAGTGGATGAATCCAGAGATCCTGAATCTCACCCACACAAACACAATGATTTCATTCAAGAAGAAATTGTGTCATGCTTTTCATAGAATAATAGAATACCCTGAGTTGGACAGGACCCATGAAGATCATAGAGGCCAACTCCTGACCCTGCACAGGACAACTCCAAGAATCACACCAGGTGTATGAGAGCATTGTCCAAATGCTCCTTGGATTCTGTCAGGCTGGTGCTGTGACCTCTTCCCTAAAGAGCCCATTCTGGTGTTCAACCACTCTCTGGGTGAAAAATCTTCCTAAAACCTGACCTAAACCTGCCCTGACACAGCTTCATTCCATTACCTTGAGTTCTGTCACTGGTCATCAGTGGGAAGAGATAAATGCCTGCCCCTCTGCTTCCCCTTGCGAGGAAGTTGTAGACCACAAAAATGTCAATTATTTCAAAATTCCCCAATTTGTCAAAAAGCCAAAAATTTAACTCTCCTAGGTAGATTCAAAAGCCCTAAACATTGAAGTCACTGACATTGCTCCAAGAAGAATAAAATGTTTGAGTGATTACTGGGAGGGGCTTTTGAGTTTTTCTGACTTTTATTTTTGTGATCAATTGAGGCATTAACTAGGATTAACCTTCTTGTTGATAGCAAGCCCATGATCTTTAGAACCTGCCTCTAATTAATTGAATTCTGTTAATCTATGTTATTTTCAAACCCTCATCAAAAGTTAGGCAAAGCTGAAACAGGTCTTACCAGCAGCCTAACCCAAGCTGCAATTGATAATATTAGTAAAGACTGACCATTTGATCACCAAATTAGAAAATAACATGGATCTATTGCTTTTATTTCTTGGATTTGGTATGCAATGTATAAAGACGGCGCTGGTGGGAAACATTTTTAACTTGGATGTCCAAAATCATCTTACTGTACATTTTTTTCTTTAACTAGCTTGTAATTTAAAACTTTTTCCACAGTACCTGCTTTCTAGGTATATGTATGTCTTCCTGATTTTCACTTAATGCCTGAATAACAAGGCTGAAATGCACCAATATCCTTGCTCTGCCTAAATGTTGGCTTAAGAATTAGTCTCCAGATCCCCTCTACAATAAATGGTACATGGAGGAGCCTTCCATGGCCATCTGGTGCAAAACAGAGGCTTCTGTCAGCTGCAGTTCACATTTTCCTACGGTTCCTATGAGAAATGGATTTTCCAGCACCTTGGTTTTGCCCTGTGTTTTCTATTCAAGTGTTTATGGTCTCTAATCAGCACCTAACTTGCCTGTACCGGAGTTTATCCCATAGCTACAGTGGGGTTTTCCTTAGGTCTTCTCCTGGCCTGCTTTCAATCTCTGGGGTCACATGCGTCCAGAGAGAGATGGAAAGCACATTTTATTAAATGGAAAAAAAACCCAGTAAAGCTGCACTAGCTTTTGGTAATTTCAGGCCAGTGAACCACAGGGCTTATTATTGAGGTTTTCTTATTGATTCTCTACAGCCTCTGTGGGATATTCCCTTACAACATGAGGGAAACAGTGTTCTGAGCTTAAGGTGGCATCTGCTCCAGCTGGGATTGGTGGCAACCTTCATCTGCCTTGGCTTTGTGTGCCCTATCTATAAGACCTGCTCCACAACTTAGGAAATGCATCAGAATTGACTCTGGGTGTGACATCTGGGGCTCTCCCACATCACTTGGGCTCTAATGACAGATGACACCTTTTAAAGCCAAATACCCTTAGGTGTCCTCCAGGAACCAGGGCTTCACTGCTCTCAGGGTGTTTTGCTTCCTCCCATTGGTTTCTTTCCTCCCTCCTTCCCAAACCCAGCCTTGTGTAAGGAGGACTATCTCTGAAAACAAATTAAACTGCAGCACATACACCAGTGCCCTTATTTTTACTAGGAAGAAATAATCACTCCCCTGGCGTGTGCCAAGGAGCTGCTGGCAAGCTGGAAGGCTGCACAAGTCCTTGGGACTGCCTGTATAAACACAAGTTGTTATGATGTGCCTGCAAAAATTCGTAAATATGCTTTGGGAACATGGAAATGCATGCTGGTCTCTGGGGTTCAGACAAGAAGAACAGAGGGACATAAGGGTCCAAAAATACCCTGCAGCAGTATCCTTCCAGCCAAGCCTTCCACACTGCAGGGCCCTGAACCTCTTTCTCCTCTCCTCCTGCAAGCCCTGACAGCTGAGTAAGTATCTGGTAAACAGGAGCTTAGTGACCTTTTTTACAAGGATATGTAGTGATAGGACATGGAGCATTGGCTTTAAGCTGAGAGAAGGCAGGTTTGGATTAAATATCGAGAAGAAATTCCTCACTGTGGATGGGTGGCATACTAAAACTGTCCCCAGAAAAGCTGTGGATGCCCCATCCCTAGAAGTGTTCAGGCCAGGCTGGATGGCGCTTTGAGCAATCAGATGTGGCAGAAAGTGTCCATTCCCATGGCAGGGGGTGGGAATAAAATGACCTTTAGGGTTCTTTTCATCCCAAACCATTGTGATTCATTTGATGCTGTTTTACATGCTGCAAAGGGGAAGGATTTTCCTCCACCTGAGGTGCCCATCAGCATTATGGTATCTGCATACAGTGGCAATATCGAGGCAAAACATTTCTGTCAAACACTTACAGCACAAGGAAAATGCATTTTTCTGTGGAAAATTACATGGGAAGAGTTCCTGAGGACACTGCCCTCACAGCCCTGCAGGATGTTGGCTTTCATGAGGAAAGGTGTTTTATAGTGGCTGCACTATATTGGCCAGATTTTGCCCCCTGACACTGTACACCCATCACTTTCCACTGACCAAAAATTCCCAGCTCTCCTTATTGTGTGGTATTTCCCAATCCAGTGCAGGGCTTTAGGTCCAGGTCCTCCCCAAAGGCAGTGTCACTAGAGCAGCAGCTTGGCAGAGGGTGAGACTGTGGAAAGTGAGAGTTAGTTTACTTAATGTCAGTGGTGATTGCTGGTGGCATTTCTGCCAGCTAAACGTGGGGGTAGGCACTAAAAAAAAAAATCCCGAAACTGCTGAATTGAGGGGGTTTTGTCTGGTTTAACAGACAAATGTCCTGTCTAACAGGAGCAATAATTGCCAGTATCAGCTCTGAATAATTTCATGCTAAGTAAAGATGTGCAACAGTCCAAGGTTTGAGGAGATGAGAGTTAGCCCAGAACTTTTTCTCAGTTTTGCTTTGAGGTAAGTTGGTGATTCAAAGTGAAACCTGGCTAAAACCATAATAGTTACTTACTTTTAAACACTACCCTACCCAGGAACATTTGAGGCATGAAAATGAGAGCTTTCTGTGCCCAAAGAGATGGAAGTTCACCTCAGGCAGGAGAGCAAACATCCAAGGAAGTACATGGGGGAAGCTCTAGGGGAATCATAGCTATTTCACTCAGGCAAGTTTAACACCTCATTTTCTTAAATGTCCTTAATTCATACTCACTAAGAAGCAAAGATTTCAAACCGAAGATTTTTGTGCAGCAGCCCCCATAAAGCCTGGCCATGGCTGGGACTCTATTTCTGCCCACACCTCGCTGTTGGCTGTAGGTGAGGAAATGCAAAGACGTGTTTGATGGAGTTGCCAGTCTGGGAGACACTTGGCACTAAAGCTTTTGAAAAAAAATCGGCTTCCAAGCGCTATGGTAGGGAAGATTTTGCATAGGACGCTCCGTGCTCTTTAGAAGCCGTCTGGAGTTTCAGAAACAAACAAACAAACAAACAAACAAACAAACAAACAAAAGGCGTTTTCCATCTGATTTCTCTCTCCTTCCTTTATGTTACTCGGCTGTTCTACCTGCGTCCCCTAGCACAAACCCTTCCCGGAGCGTTCGCCAAGGCACGACACAGCGGCTTGCCCGGCGTCGGTGAGGCACGGGCGGCCGGGCCTGCCCCGCGGGGCCGCTCCCTCGTAGTGACGGTGACCTCTAGTGGCACCGGGAGCCGCCTCCCGCGCCGGGCCGCTCCTCCTCCGGGCACCGGCCCCAGAGCTGCCGCCGTTCACCTCTGCGCCTGAGGAAATGACGGGGGAAGCAAAAATGGACCCTGGCTCTCGATTTTCCGCATCCAGGCGCGCAGACACCCGGTCCCTGTAATTTGTGGTAGGTGTTTAGTGAGTATGTTTCCTCGATATTATGACTGCTTCCCAGGACAATGTGCACCAGATTTCACTGCTAGATATCCTAAAAAGTAGCATCTGAGGATTAAAATCTATTTTTACTGTCTCTCCTTTTTCCTAATTTCTTGTTGCAAATCAACATTTCTTTGGCATCTCTGAGTATCGAGAGGATGCGGTTTGGGGCTCAGAAGTTCAACCTCCCTCCATGTCCCCTCCCTGCTCCAGACTGGCCTTCCAGAAAGGGAAGAGAGTCACCTCCTTCTCCTACACTTCTTCCTACTTCTTTCCAGCACCCTGCTGGCGCCTTCACACAAGACCAGACCCCTTGGCAAAACCAAGCTCCTGGGCCAAAATGGGCTGATGTACTCAGCCTCATCTCCTATGTGGGCATCCTGGGGTGAGAAGCCGGTCTCATGTGCCCCTGTCCCATCAACATCTTTCACTCAGGGCCGGGTGGTTTCCTGCCACCCAGACCAGCTGTCATCACCTCAGCAGCCCCTGCGGTCCCAGGGCCAAAGGCTGCTGCATGGAAGAATGCCTGAG
This sequence comes from Cettia cetti, assembly GCA_013401135.1. NCBI lineage: Eukaryota > Metazoa > Chordata > Aves > Passeriformes > Sylviidae > Cettia > Cettia cetti. Next base: position 10,510 of record VZUI01044594.1, on the reverse strand, counting down.
CTGGCCTTTGCCATGCTCTGTCTGCACGCAGCAGGGCTGTGCCGACACGTCTCAAACCCACAGGTGATGTGAGATGATTTCCACCCCCCCTTACAAAAATCACTTCTCTTCCCTTAAATGTGGTTTTTTTTCACCAACTCCTCATCCTGCCTTGCTTTTGCATGCAGGCTCTGTCATGAGCTCTGTACAAGGCTTCACAACTGGTGTGCAGCAGCAATCATGCAGAGATGAGAGCAACCATTTCCTCCCTCCACCACTGTGAATCCACAGCAGGACCTGCAGACAGCTCTGCACACCCTCCTCAGCTCAAGCCTGGAGAAACATCTGCCAGCAGAAATTCAAAAGTCACTCTCAGCACTTCTTCCCTGCTGCACCGTGTACAAACAGGAGTGACAGCAAAGTGACTTTTCCCCTGTGGCCTCTGGAGCACTTCTGTTGAGAGCTGCAGCATAACTGGCTTTGGTAGGCTGTGGTTCCTTCCTGTGCCTCCTGGAAGCCCTGGAGGTGTTAACACATCAGCCTGCTCAACCCTGGTGTCACCTTGCTCGGGGCTGGGTGCCAGGACCCTGCAGGCACCCTGCACCCTCAGGAGGGCAGAGAAAGTTCAGCACCACCTGAGAAAGGGGGATTTGCTCCTTGGTAAGCTCCCTTCCTCCAGTAGGGCTGTCCCATCCCACTGTGGTATTGCCCCGTGCCACCCGTCACCTCACCAGCGGGCAGGACAGCATGTCTCACCCAACTGCATGTTAGAGAAGGTTTCATTGGAGGAAACAATCCTTAACGAAACATTTAGATTGGTCTAAGGACATGGTTTGCCACTTCTTGAGCTGGGTGGCTCAGCAGGCATCTGTTTAACGTGCCCTCTGGACCCAGTCTCCAGTGGCCCAGCAGAGAGCATGATCTGTCTCTCAGGGTTGTTTCTTTCACAGAAGCTCACACACCATGCATGGATTTGCATCTACTTAGCATTTGCTTAGTGGACCTTACTCAAGGGTCACAATGTGATACCTTTCTTTTACCTAGGACTGGGTTCTGATAAAAACTGGGTCATCCAAGTGGTAAGCACTGTCAAGTTTAGTACATTTTACAAAACCTTCTCTTTTCACAAGAACTCCATGTCAAGATACACGAACCCTTTGCCCAGCCAGCTACGGGGAATCTACCCACAGATATGCTCCACCTCAAAGAAAAGGATGAATACATTCACATCTTAAGAAGAAAATGTGTTCCTGAGTATAAAACCACCTTCCCCCTCATCCTCACTTCAGTCAGCCACTACAAACATTACAAATATTAATCACATTGTCAATACATACCACACCAGAAAAAGTGTTTGTGGTTTTTAGGTAATGGGTCAGCCATAAAAATCAAATGTTGGGAACAACTGCAAAATAAAAATCATGCAAGCAGTGAAATTGAGAATGATTTGGGTGTTGGGTGATTCAGCAGCACAAAGCCAGTGGGCAAATGCCCACCTGTGTTGGTGAGTCAAACCTGGCTGCTGAGGGTTTGGTGGGTCGCCCGTTTGTGCAAAGCCTGGAAGTGAAGCAGGGCTGGTGACACGTGGTGAGGCAGTGGGAGCTGAGTGTCGGGAAGCAATGGTGGCCCTGTCTGCCTTTGGGAGGATGGCAGGACTGGCCTCCAATGGGCCTCCCTCTGGCAGCCAGGGTGGCATGGCTCTGACCAGACCTTTTGTTCCCTGTTACGAGAAAGAGCTGAAGGCAGAAACTGCTTTTTCACCGAGGCATTCCGTCTGCCAGCCATAGCCAGGCTATTAATTCATGAACCAAGTGTGGGTGGAGAGACTTGCATATCCTTATCTACACCTTCCGAGGAGTATCAAAGTCAAACAAGTGAAACTGCACTGTCTCCATTTCTAGTAAATAACTAATTGTACTCTTCATAGGGGCTGGCATTTAAATCAAATTAGAATTATCACTCTATTGTCCCAGAGTATACTTGAATGGATTAAAAACACCACCAAAATAAAAACCCCAACCAAAAAGAAAACCCAACTAAAAATCAACCAACAGAAAACCCCACTAATAAGACCACTGCAAAGAGGGGCCTTTGCTCCGCTTGTGAATTGTGTAATTAATGGTCAAAGCCAACTGAAGTCATCAGATGACTGGAGAGATGGGAAATTACTGGTCTCCCTCAAATTTCCCCCAGCTCTTGAAAAGAAAAAAAAAAATCCCCTTTGTTTCTTGCCCTTTTAGAAATATTCTTCCTTGTTCCCACTTTCTATCAGCCAAGCTTTAACTCATTCTGACACCAACCATTTGCAACCACAGCAGTCAGTTCCCCTTCTGAGCAGGGACACTGACATGGTTATAGGGAGCCAGTGGTTGAAGACACGTTTAGGAAGTGAGCTGAATTCCTGCTCGCCCGACGGTAGCCAGGGGTAGATGGTGCCATAACAGGTGTGCTGCATGTGATTGTCCTAAAGCACCAGCAGCACTGCTGTAAGAGCTGGGTAAGGATGAAGACCTGCTCCTGCACTTGAAAACTATTTCAAAGTAGCAGAATTTTAGACATCCTCAAGCTCAGACTTTGATTGTGGGTGTGAAGAACAAAACATTTCTCTCTGACTGCACGTCTCAAGGTTACACGTTTTAACAGCACCAGAATGCCTGGACTGCTGCAGACAATTAATGCTAGTGGAGAACCAAACAACAACAAATAAAGCAATAATAATCAGAAACTTGCTACCACAACATGCAAACATCACAAGCAAAATACCAGGGGAATAACAAATGAATTATTTTAACATCCCCTAGATATTTCCAGCACGACTCACAGGCAAGGTCCCTCTTTGGGATTTCTAGGTCTTCATGATGCTAAACCATACAACTGCAATTTGTAAAGGAACCAATCTATACTACTTAATTCCCTGCCTCCGATCTCTGTCCACGAGATGCAAATCATTCCTCTGTGTCTCATGGCAGAGGCAAAATCTGTGCAAACGCTAGGGTGGTGAGCAGTGGAGATGCTTGGCCCCTGGTGGAGGGGAATTATCCCTGCCTCTGCAAGTGACTGCCTTGGAAGTGCTGGGGCTTCCCACTTGTGCAAAGCCTTCCCAACGGGAAGGAGCTTAGAGCCATGGCACCCTAAAAGCCAGGGATTTTTTTCCTCTGTGCTGAGGTCAGGCAGCGGCCTCTTTTGTCCTGGCTGAGCTGTAGCTCATGGCTTTGTTGGGGGGGCTGAATGTGATGCTGAACAGGCTCTACTTTTATGTGTAAAGGAGGGGGTTTGTTGTTCCACAGAAGCACCTTCCCTTAAGCTAAGATCTGATTCTGGTTTTGCCTAAAAAAAAGCTTTGTTTCAAGGCCAATTTTCTATATCTCCTATGTACGTAAAAACTCCCCTGAGGATGCAAAAAGCTTCTACCTTTTTTTTTCCTAGATTTTATGAAGTGCTTAGAAGTCTCTCCATTTGCAATTATGCTGACAGACCAAACTCTTCATGATCACAAATCGTTTAAAGCATTAAGCATCAGATGTAGCTACAGTACAGCCCAGAGACTCAAGTGTTTTCAATAAGCATTAGAAGCTAAAATGTTGCAGTCTCCGTGCATCCATTACAAGTGAGTGTAACCCCAAGAAGCAAAATTTCCTCTATGAAGAAATAATTAGGAAAATATATTTCCAGGCGTGTAAGGGAGGAAAGCAACTTCAACTTCAACACAGGAGACAAGACTGGAGAAGCAAAGGCATGTAATAAGCACATTAAAAAAATATTTTGCCAACAAACCTTGAGAACTACTATTTAAGGTGGAAAGGATCTGTCTGGTCTTACAAGTAAGCCCTAAAAACTAAAATTTGATGGCTGAAAAATAAATTCTTCCATATAATCCAGACCTTTACAGCATATCCATCTCATTGAATGCTTAGGTTTAAGTCAATCTGCTTTACGCAGTACATTTTCTTATGTAGACACAAAGAGTTGCAACACAGCAAAGAGAAAAGGAGCAGAAGGTGTGGAGGGTTTGGTGAACTCCCTTGCCTATTGCAAGTGGAATTCAGGGGAAAAGATCTGCTAGGGAAGGGAGCTGCAGAGAAATGTAAACCCAGGCCTCACAGGGGCACAAGCAACACTAAAGAGCCACGTAGAAGTTCTGGCCCTATAAATGAAGACCTTTCTGCATTAGGAGTGTCTGTCCCAAGCCAGCCCAGGTCCCGTGCAGACATGCAGCATGTGCAGGGGTGTGTGACAGCCTTGGGCTGGGTGACTGCTGACAGCTTCCTCCTGGACTGCGTCCTGCTCATGCTCAGCGCCACGTGGGCAACTCTCTGCAAGTGAATCATTGTTGTGGTGCAAACAGATTTGTCTCTTTGCTCTGCCCTCACTCAGTCTAGGCACCAATGCCACAAAAGCCAGACTTCACTCTGACCACCACTGGTAAGGGAGGCTTTTGTTAAGAAAGGTTTTCATTAATAAATGTTTTTATTCCTCAGCGAGCTGGTCCTATCCCTCTCCCAAAAAAGACAGGATTCTGCAGGATTAGGGGTTGAGGAGGTGAAAATACACAGAGGTGCTGAATGCTTGGGACTGGCTCTGCACCTGTTACAGGCAACCTTTGAGCAAGCAAGAGCAAACTGCTCTGAAAAAAAATCAAGTGCTGAGATCTCCAACTGTTCACTGCTCATTGTGACTCCTCTGAGGTTTCCTTTCCCACAATAAAGCACAGAGCACCCTGCTCTCTCACATGCAAGTGCTGGGTAGATAAATTAACAGACAAAGCTGGACCATTGAGGTGGGTTGAAAAGTGCATAGCCAGGCCCAGAGGGTGAGGGTCAGCAGGACAGGTTCTATTTGGAGGCCAGGAACTCACTGCATGCCCCAGGGTTCAATACTGGCGCCAGTCCTGTTCAACATCCTCATTAATGACATGGATAGAGTGGCAGAGGGCACCCCCAGCACATTTGCTGGTGACACCAAGCTGGGCAGAGTGGGTGATATGCCACAGAGTCGTGCTGCCATCCACAGGGACCCTCACAGGCTGGAGAAATGGGCTCACAGATGCCTCATCAAGTTCAGCAAGGAGCACTGCAAAGCCTCACACCTGGAAAAAAATAATCCAAGGCGCAGTACATGCTGAGGCCACCCAGCTGGAAAGGACCTCAGGATCCTGGTGGACACCAAGCTGAACACAAGGCAGCAATGTGCCCTTATGGCCAAAAAGGCTAATGGCATCCTGGGGTCCCTTAGGCAGAGTATTGCCAGCAGGTTTTGGGGGGATGATCCTTGTTCTCTGCTTAGCCCTGGTGAGGCCACGCTCGGAGTCCTGGGTTCGGGTTTGGCCTCCTCTGTACACAGAGACATGGACATACTGGAGAGAGTCCAGCAAAGGGACACAAAGATGGTGAAGAGACTGGAGCATCTCTCCTGAGAGGAAGGGCTGAGAGTTGTGACTGTTCAGCCTGGAGAAGAGAAGGCTCAGGGAGATCTCAGTGATGTGTATAAATTCCTGCAGAAAGGGTGCAAGCAAGACAGAGCCATGTAGTGGCTCCGTGTAGTGGTGTCCAATGATGGATCAGAGGCAACGGGCACCTCCTGAAACACAGGAGGATCTGTCTGAACATCTGTCTGACATCATTTCACAGTGAGGGCAACTGAGCACTGGCACAGGTTGCTCAGGCAGGTAGTGTCTTGAAGATATTCACGAAGTGCCTCGACACAGTCCTGGGCAGTCAGGTCTGGGTGTCTGCTTTAGCAGTGTGGTCAGCCCAGCTGCCCCTCAGAGGCCCCATCTCTCCTTCCACGCTGTGATTCTCTGAGGCATTGGTGTGGAGCACCCCATGGAAATGCTCATGAGGATGCTAATTTTTGCCATAGGAAAAATACCTATAACCTGGTATGTGTTAAACATGGCCAAAACCTGGTCATAATGTGGCCTAAACATTGACACAAAGAATAAATGGAAAAGACTCACAAGTCACAAAATATGAAGTTGCCCTGCCAAAAGGAATTGTGGTATAGGATTGTAGAGATCCAGACTGAATTAAGATGTGCATTTTTGGCACTTTCTCTATCATGAACACTCATTTCTGCATTTTGTGATCATCCTCTGCGCTGGTTGTTTTTGCTCATGTTGTAGCTGTACGTTACAAATTCGTGTGTGCACATACAGCATTTGTGGCCCTGGCATAAGAAAAAAACAGATAAAAATAGGACTTCAGTTCTCCAAACTTGCCTTATGATTGGGGTTTTTTTAATAAGAATTTAAACATTGTTTTTAACCACAGAAATCAGATACCAAGAAAACTTTCATCTTATTCCTGCAAAAGCAAAATGGAGTTTCTAAGTCATAGCACAGTGTGGGAGAAAGTGTGTTTCATGCTCACTGGAGGAAGTTATTTCAGAATGTGAATTTCATTGGTGTTTCTCCTGATAAGGTGCCCTGACCCTCCTGACTGAGAGTTGCCCCTGTTAGCACAGTTAACCCCTCTCTGCAGCCAGGCTTAATGAAGCCACAGGCACATGGAAATAGTGCTGGTTGTGTGGCCCACACGCAGGGCTTCATGCCCACATTTTGGGACTGGAGTCAAGAGAATGTGGAAGGAAGCAGCTCCCAAAGCTGCTGCCATGTTGTGCTCCACTGCTTGGGATGTTAAAATGAGCTGTGCCACCTCTCTGACTGTTGTGACTTGGTGCTGCACCATCATTTCTAGAGCTGGTGCTGCACCATCATTTCCAGAGCTGGTGCTGCATGTGCAAAACAAAATCAGTCATATCGTGCAGAAGCAGATTTCAGCAGATTTTCAGTATTTCCCACTTAGATTTAGGTTTCAAACATATCAAAAATCCAGTAATTGTTTTCTTCAGATTTTTATCACAAACTGGTAGGAATCTTCAGATTTTTTTTTCCTCTACAATTCCCATCATATCAAGTTAAAGCCTCTAAAACATTGTTCTGCCCATGTAGATGCTGTTGTTGAACAGACAGATGAATGTTAAAATCAGGGATTCTCCTAATTTCTGCTCTACTGCCAGATGAGTAATGGTGACCTGGAATGCAGGGGCTGAGTTGTGGAAAATCCCTGCCTGTTGCATCAAAACTGAAAGTACCTGGAGATTTTTGAGTCTACACCCAAAGCTTCCTGAAAATGTTTTGCACTAGAAGAGAGAAAAGGTAACCAAAGACAATGGGGAAAGCAAAAAGGGAGACATGATGATGATACAGTGGAAAGAAGAGGCACAAACTTCCTGCTGTCTCTCTGTGAAGGGGCTGTTACCTCATTTGTTGTGCTGCCTTGACCTCAGAAAATCCAGCTCCAAATCATCTCTCAATTCTGGGAAATCCCACCAGATGTAAACAACTACCTGAGGGTGGCTTTGCACCCGCAGCAGCAGCAGCAGCAGCCCTGGAGGAAGGGCAGGGATGGATCTCCCAGCAAGTGCACGGGCACGTGCCTGCAGGTGTGGCCCTTTCTGAGCTCTCCTCTCTGGCCACTGCCACCATCACGGTTGGGCCCAGCTGATGGCCTCAAGGACCTGCTCCCAGGGGAGCTGCAGCCTGGCTTTTCTGCCAGCCTGGGAAGCTACATCCATGGCAAGGTCTCCAGCAGCAAAAGGAGGCTGCGGGGAGCCTTCATGGGATGGCAGAGAGTGGTGAGGAAGATGTGAGAAGGGCCACAGGGACTCTGAAGTGCCTGTGGTGGCTGCCAGGCAGGGACCTGGCTGGAGACATGCCATGGTTAAGGACCATGATGCACATTTCAGGAGAGAGACCTTCCATGTCAAGTGTTAGCACAGGACTAACCCAGAAGGTGTCCCCTGTGTCCCAGCTGGGTCCCTGGCAGCAGGGACACCCCAGGACAGCAGTTCCTGCTCAGCCTGGGATAGATACCTGGGCTGTAGGGCCCTGCTTGCTCCCTGCCAGGCCCAAGGAAGTGTCTTTATGCAGACACGGACACAACAGAAGAAAGCCTAGACCCAGCTCCTCAAACCCCACCCTCCACTCCACTGGGTTCAGTAAAGGGCCATATCTCGTAAATGAGATGGCTGCAGACTGAGGTGGACGGAACTTCTTCACCCTGTCTGAGAGGAGATCCCACTCCAGCTCATCCAGTGTTGCAGAGGCAGGGAGTGGATCCCCACAGTGGGAGGAGGATCCCTGCCCTCAGTCCCTCGCCCCATCCAAAGGGTCTTGCCTGCTGTGCAGTGTGGAGCGGTGCAGCCGTGCTGGGCTTGCTGGAGCCGTGCAAACGGGTGGAGCTGGGCTGCACTCCTGTAGCAAGCACCTGCTGCACACAGGGCAGGAGCGTGTTTTGCACAAAAGAAGAAGCCACTTCCTTTGTTCTGCACTGCAAAAAGAAAAAAATAAACCAGGCAGAGAGCATTGCTTTCCCTCTGTCTTATTCCCAAGGCCCTGGGCACAGCTGTCACCCTAGACATGGCTGTCACCCAGAACTTTGGGCTCTTCCATCTGTTCTGGAGGCCGTGATGCCACTGGGGTCACCTCTGTCTGCTGCGCAGGGGCTGAGACCCTCCGACCCTGCGTTATCCAGGCCCCCCTTTGAGACAGCGACGGCACTTCCCGCTGCCGTGGGCTCCCACGGCAAGTCCTCCGTCCCCAGGCAGGTGGTGGCAGCTGCTGGGTCATCATCGTGATTCCCCTTCTGGGATCTGCAGCTCTCTCTTCAGTGCCTGCGTGAGCGCAGAGCCCAGGGGACGGCAGGCGTTCTACAAAGGGCCTGTTTGACTGCTCGGAAAAGCCCCGGGCATAAATTTGCATCACAAACCTCCCCGTCCATCCAAGCTCTGGTGATTCCGACCGGTCCGAGAGACGCTATGGGCCCCTGGATGGAAACCAATAGCATTTTGCTGAGCTTCATCCAAATGTATGTCCTCGACGGTGTTAATTTGTGGAGACAAAACGCTCGTGTGAGAGACTGTAAAGGGAGTGGAAAGGAGCTTTGCACCGTCCGTGCCACAGGGAGCCCCGAATCGATGTGACCAGGATTTGTTTCAGCTGCAGCTGTTTGTCGTGCGGTGCTTTAGGGAGCTGAAAGGATAGTCCTGGATCCACTCGCGGGTGTGGGCTCAGGATTTCTGTAGAGGTAACACTTCTCTAATGTTAAAGCCATTGGCTGTTTTCACCATCATGATGAAACAGCTCAAGAACATTCGAGCCACACACAAGTCTGATTAGTTTAATTCTTCACAGATGTGCAAGTAGCAAATCCCTGTTTTACCAGGGAATATTTTAAATAATTTACTCAGTAGCTATTCTGTTATTAGCAGGCCTTTCCCTCCGTGTAATATAAACCCTCGAGCAACAGAAGTATCTCCATTAACAGATGCTTGTTAGCCAATTTTCATTATTACTCTTGCTAGGTACCTTCAACTTCTAGCAAATTCATGACAATAATGTGTAATTTCTGTACAGATGACTCACAGTACACGAGTACACAAATTAGTACTGAGTTTAATGTCACTGTTTTAAAACATTAGAAAAATTATGCAATTAAATAATTAGTTGAGCTTTATTGACCCAGAGGGAAATATGTAAGTTTAGCTTAACTGTAATCTTAACCTTTGCATTTCTTTGCCTTGGTTTTTCAATAGCATCCCGAATGCCCCGTGATGGGAATTTCCTGGTTTATTAGGAATTTTTTTGAGGGATAAAACCAGACACCAGGAAGATCATCACCACCATCACAAAAAACCCCCCAAACCCTAGAACCACTAAAAAAAGCATAAAAATTCCTCTTGGGATTTGAAAACCCTAGTGGTCTCCAGCAGTAAAAAAGCCACCATGGGGAAGGCCATCCTGCTGGTCACAGGGCAGGCTGTGCTTCTGCAAACATTTTGGGAAGTGCTGAGAAGGAAAGTACTCTCCATGCTGTAAGACACAAACGTGTGGGGCTGAGGGATAAATCACAGCCCTCCACTGCTCAGCACTCCGTGGGGACAGAGCCCACGAGAGAGTTCCAGCTGGGACAAGGGGCTTTGCCCCCCTTCACCACACAAGACATCATCTTAATAACAAAAATATTTTTCCACTTAGGGCAAATTGTTTCATTCAGCTCAGTCTCTGCCCTAAGGAGCCGTGCCTGGTGAGGTCTCTATGTGTGTGTGAAAGGCAAATCTGGGTTTCACCACCGGCGCATGGCTTGCACTGGCCAAGGGCACAATAAGCTCCTTGGAATATTCCCCACAACTTTATCGTAAAGGCTGCTGTGGTCCGATCGTGCTGCCGCAGCCGTGTGTGTTTGCCCGGGGTGAGCGCTCTGGACCGCACGTGAACCAGAGCTGAAGTTGTTTTCACTGTTCAGTTGCATTTTGCATCTTTGTAGAAGTTTTCAGCGAAAAACCCGAGGTCGGCTCAGATGTCGGCAGCGATTGCCGCGCAGACACAATCATTTATCTTCTCCAGCACAGCCACTATTGAGAATAATCCCCGCGGCGGCAGCGTGCCTCTCACATACTGAAAGAAGAAGAAGAAAAAGAAAAAAAAAAAAAAAAAAAAAAAAAAAAAAAAAAAAAAAAAAAAAAAAAAAAA
>VZUI01044584.1:0-29367 GCA_013401135.1 Cettia cetti | reverse complement strand
CTGTGCCAGGGCCTGCCCACCCTCCCAGGGAACAATTCCTGCCCAATCTCCCATCCAGCCCTGCTCTCTGGCAGTGGGAAGCCATTCCCTGTGTCCTGTCCCTCCATCCCTTGTCCCCAGTCCCTCTGCAGCTCTCCTGGAGCCCCTTTAGGCCCTGCCAGGGGCTCTGAGCTCTCCCTGGAGCCTTCTCCTCTCCAGGTGAGCCCCCCCAGCTCTCCCAGCCTGGCTCCAGAGCAGAGGGGCTCCAGCCCTTGGAGCATCTCCGTGGCCTCCTCTGGGCTCTCTCCAGCAGCTCCAGGTGCTGCTGCTGTTGTCCCCAGGGCTGGAGGCAGCTCTGCAGGTGGGGTCTCACCTGAGGGGGCAGAGGGGCAGAATCCCCCCCTCCTGCTGCCCACGCTGGGGCTCAGCCCAGCACAGAGGGGTTCTGGGTGCTCATGGCTGGGGCACGTCCAGCTGTCACCCACCAGCACCCCAAATCCTTCTCCCAGGGCTGCTCTCGATTCCTTCTCTGCCCAGCCTGGATTGGTGCTTGGAATTTTCCTGACCCAAGCACTTGGCCTTGTTGTGCTTTATGAATTTTGCATGGTTCCCCCTCTACAGCCTGTCCAGATCCCTCTGGATGTCCCATCCCTGCCCTCTAGGGAGTCACCTCCCCACACAGCCGGGTGACAGCTTCAGGCTGTCTGTGGGTGCCCTGATTCCACTGGAGCTGTGTGTGAGAAAATCTGCCTTTGTGACACTTTTGGATTGCTCTGGGTTCATGGCTCCCACTCACCTGCAGGTTTGTTGGTTGTTTTTTTTTTTTTGAGACAAACCAGTAATTTCTGATGTCACAGGCTTCACTTTCTCTCCCAGCTGTGGTGCAGAGCTGAGGTTTCCAGACGCTGTGTAACCTTTGATGTAGGATTCACCCTTTGTTCTCCCAGCAACAAAAGGGCAGGACAAAGAGGCATTATGAGATAAAACAACAATTTTCTGTGGGGAGATTGACCCCCTGCTGTTTAATCTGAAGCAAAGTCATCCTGGAGCTGGCTGCTGCTGCTGGCAGACCCCCATCCCACCCTGGGGCTTGCTGAAGGCTGTCCAGGGCCGAGCTCCTCCAGACCTCAAATGTTTGCATCCTAATGAAAGAAAAAAAATTGGAGAAGGACTTGTTAAAATGAACTTTCCACCTCATACAACGCCATGGTTGTTGTTTTTTAATAAAGCTGGGCATTTTAGTCCTGCAGGCACCTGACAATTCACAATGTTTTAGTAAGGGTCAAATTTTAAATATTAAAGACATCTTCTGAAGCCTCTTGGTGTCTAAAAGCACAAAGCAAGGCCTGCTGGCATTCCTTCAGTGCACTCGTTCATTAATCAGCAATGTTTGGGCATCGTCTGCCCACGTCAAACTCCTCCAAACACAGCACTGAGCACAAAATTAATTCCCAGGAGACTGGCACCAGAAAGTGTTTTACTTTCTGCTGGGAGAAGTGTGTGCCTCAAGTTAGTCATGTGTTTGTGTCCCTGGTGGAACTGGGGCTGGCAGGGCTGAGCCACAAAGCAGGAGCTGGGACGGTGGCATTTGGTCACATTGTCCCTGGGCTGGACCCAGGCTCACAGCTCATTCAAGCTCCCGAACAAATAATGATAAACCTCCTTTGTGGGTGAATTTCAGGACACAAAATAAACAACAACAAGGAATGTTGAGCCCATGCATGTCCTCACTTATGACAGTTTGACAGCACAGGTTGGTGATGGCGTTTGCAGGGTCACAGAGCTGCTGCACCAGTTGCATTTGCATTGACTAAGAGTATTTCAGCCATTGTTTGGTGTTTATAGCCTCCTCTGTGCTCTGGTGGATTATTATCTGAGGAAAATGGAACAATGGATGACCACAGAAATACCCAGCCCAAAACAAAACCTAGGTGCTGGTGGCTTAGTAACCACTGGGAATAATGTGTGAGATTCCAGCATGTTGGACCTGCCCCTGCACGGGGTCAGGGAGGGTTGAGGCCATGGCTGTGTGAGCTGCCAGTGAAACTGCTGTGAATCAGCTGCAGAAGCACAGAGGCTGTACTGGGAAATTGGAATAATTCTGCTGAGATCCACCCCAGGCTCAGCTCAGGGATCCATGGATCAGCAAACCAGGGGCTGCCTTGTCCTTCTGCTTTCCCAGTGCTTGTGGAATCGTTTAGGTTGGAAAAACCCTTTGAGACCCTCGAGTCCAACCCTTAACCCACCACTGCCAAGGCCACCATTAAACCATGTCCTCAAGTGTCACATCCACATGTTTTTTGAACACTTCTAGTGATTCCACAACTTCCCTGGGCAGCCTGTTCCAGTGCCTGATCCCTTCAGTGGAGAAATTTTCTTAATATTTTACGTGATTTTGATGCCTTACATTGTGAAACTGCCTCCCTCCCATGCACAGTAAGTGCAGGTCACACAGGGCTGGCCCCACACAGCTGTCCCTTGTTGGGCCACCAAATGCCTGCCACTGTCTGAGGGGTAGATCCAGTAAAGAATTCCAGTGCTTGGAGAATGGCTTTGATCATCCTCATGTCCCCTCTGCTGTTTTATCACCACAATGACTGGGAAGTCACAGCATCTTCTGGATGTCCTGGTGGCACCTCAGCTGTTCCTGGGAAGTTTGTGCCCAAGAGGTGAAAGCCAAAAGAGCTCTGTGGGATGTGGGGTTTCTGAATGAATTCAGGGTCCTTTTTAAGGTCATGGGTTTGGTTGATAAAGACAATAGTATGGATGCAAATACTGGGATTCACCAAGGCATGTCACTGAGCATTGTGTGACACTCGGGTTTTAAATTAGCATTAAATGGAATGAATAAGGAATAAATTTGATGGCAATATTAGATAAGGCCTGTGCTGGTCTTTGAAGTTTGTTAATGAGCTGGTTGTGACTGGGAAGATGTAAATTACTGAGAGTATTTCCAGCAGGAACCTGAGGAGCTGATGATTCATTCATCATTTAATATTGTTGACTCTAATCTAGCCAATAACACCCAACATCTGTCCCGGTGAGGAACGCAGATGACGCAGCGTCTGCGAGTGTGTCACAGCAGCCTCCTCGCTCAGGGAACTTTGCTGTGGCTGGGTTCCTACAGGTTCACCTCTGGAGCTTGTCTGACTGTCAAGCCTGAGAGGGAGCCACTCATAACTAGGCTTTTCCTGGGGCTATGGCATCAGGAAGGCACCTTCCCATGGGGATTCCCTCCTGCCTTCAAAGACCACATCTAATGGTGTTGCTGTGGCCACTGAAACAACATTTTCAGGGTCTCTCCCACTGCCTGAATGCTTATTAACTGGCATGTGTAAGAAATTAGTCATCCTTGAGGATCTCTCTGCCAAAAGGTCAGATCCATCAGGTGGGGTTAGGTTATGAAGGGGGAGAACCCCCTCCACTGCAGAGGGACAGCAGGAGAGCAAAGAGCCAGCGTGGCAGGGCTGGATCAGAAGGCTGCTGAACACGAATGTGATGAAGATGACATTCCTTTCCATGTCTCCTCATCTGAAAGGATGTGAGAGGCTCACAGCAACTCAAAGAAAGGTTACAGAAATGAGGCAGGAGCTGGTAAACGTGGACAATGGTAGTTGTTAATGGAGTTCAAAAACTCAGGATGTCACACTTGGCAATGAAAGGCCGTGAAGCAAATCACCTGTGGTGTACAGTGAGTTCCAGCTCATCAAGGGGTCAACACACAGTGGTCAAACTCAACCTGGAACAAAGCATCTGGTGCTTGGGCATGGAGATCACTTCCCAGGAGATCTGGGGGATGAGATTGCATGCAGGTCTTTGCTGAGATGTCATGCTCCCAGGGTTTAGCTTGTGATGTTCATGGAGAGTATCATCATGGATGGAGTGGGAGAGTGGGCTGATGCTTCTGCAGGCGCTCTGAAAGCCACCTCCCTCTTTACTCCAGCAAGAGCTACAGGATCTGCTTTCTGTCCAGGAAAAGAGGAGAAAAAGCAGAGAATACAGCCTGTATTTAACTGTCCTAGAAGGAGTCACAAATAAGCCAAGAATTTTTGGGTTATGTTTGCACAGTTACAGCTCCTTCTGGCAGGGTTTAATTTGTGTGGTGTGTTTGCAAAACTTTTGAGCCTTATAGCTGGGAGTGAAAACCTTCACAAGAGGGTCCATGAGGTGGGATGCAAGGCAGGATGCAAGGCAGGGCTCCAGTGTTCATCTGCCCTCTCTCAGGAATGGCAGTTCTCAGCACAGAGCCTGCCCATAGAATCACAGGGTCATTAAGATTGGAAAAGACCTTTCAGGATACATCCGCTCCCAACTCCTCTTTCCCTGAACACACTCCAGGGCGAGAAAGGAGCACTCTGGAGCTCCAGCCCATCATGGAAGGTTCCACAGCCATGAGATCAATTACAGACCTGAAGCCTTGCACAAGCTCTTGAAACCAGGGTGTTACCTTGTGCATTGGGAAGCTTTGTCTGCTCCCCAAGCTGGAGAGCACCAGCCCTGCAGCCTTGGTAGGCAGTCACTGCCATCAGAGGCCCTGTTGCCATATAATCACGTGGGGGGATTCTGAGCAGCAGCTGATATACCATGGTTTTGTCTGCAGGAGAGAATTCTCTGAGCTGCTGGAGAAGTTCGGCTCCCAGAGCAACACGGGCTCAGCGCGGAGCTCGCCAGTCCTGCACGGTGGCAGTGAGTAGCTCAGCAGGGAACTGAAGGCCCCTCTCTCTGCAGAGAGAGCTTCCTTCATCCCACTGCCATTCTGGAGGAGCTGTGGTTGGATTTGAGTTGGTGTTGGGGTGGAGGTTTGAAGAAACCTTGTCCTTATTACAGACCCTTGGTGGCCAATGCTGCAACAGGGTGATAAGGGAGATTGAATTGGGGTCAAAAACAACCCCCTGATCCCCAGATTCTACCTAACTGATGTTCTGGGCAGGTGACTACATCAGTAAGTGCAGCTGTAGATTTTTGCTCTGGATTTCAAGGCGTTTCAGCAATAATTCATTCAAAGATCATTATTTTTCATTTGCAAATGGGAACTGTTTAATGAGATGCAACAAGGTTGACCTAAGCAAGATGCCAGCACACAAAGCCATGTGTGCCTGGGGAAGGAAGCTTTCCCTACGGCTTGACATCCCACCAGACAGCTGCTGCCCCTTCCCCTATGGCAGAGGGGTGTAGGGTTGGCAGAGGGGTGACAGTCCCATGCTGGAATTGTGCCAAGGAGGCTGAATGTTTCCTCTCCTCCAGCCCTATCCTGATGTCTTTAGCCACATGGTGGGCTTTCCCCAAAAATCTAGGTGTGGGCCCAATATTTCTGAGCCTGAGAATTGCTAGCGTTTCCCAAGGGAAACTTTTCAACAGCTTTCCTTGTTTCAAAACAATATTGTGTAAACAATATTTCTTTCCCGTAACAACCTCTTTCCCAGGTGTTGTTTTGCTATTTCTGTTACTTAACCAACGGAGAGAGGTGTCAATCCTATGGACCAATAATGTGCCTTTTTAGCAGAGCGTGTTATAAAAAGGCCGAATAAATTGTAAACAAAGCCTTCTGATTCTCTTCTGCCTTTGGACTGAAGCCAAGCATCTTTCTTTCGTGTCCTATTGTGACATCTAGGAGTGCAGCACCATCTCTCCGCAGCAGGGCAGTGGGGAGGGTGATGCTGGAAGGTTTGTGTGCCCTGGACTGATTCTGCCTTTGGTGTTCAGGTCGGTACCTGGAGAGCACCTCCTCGGGCTCATCCTCCCGCTCGCAGAGCCCGCTGCTGCTGAGCCCTGCCAACCCCCACGGGCCCTGCCTCGGCACCGCGGCGCACGCTGCCCACGCACAGTACGTACAGACCGGCCCGCCAGGGGCACCCGGGGATCACTGCTCAACACTTTGGGCCATCCTGATGTCTGTGGGCCTGATTTCTGAGTCTGAGAAAGATTTTAGCCTGCTAGTGGCTGCGCATTTCTTCTGCGTTATTTCTTCTGTAAATAACTGTTCTTTTCTCAAAATAACTTCTCCAGTAGTGCCTAGCCTTGCTGCCTTCTAAGCTGTCAGCCCAGGTTCATTTCCCACTCTGGTAAAACTAGAGTCAAACACAAGTACACAACTGTAGAAGTTGTTTTGAGAAAAGAACAGCTATTTACAGAGATTGCTCTGAGAGAAAGGCTCTCCTGAGAAATCTCCCCTTGGGAGGAAATCTGCAGCCACTAGCAGGCTAAAATCTTTCTCAGACTCAGAAATCAGGCCCACATTATGTCCTCTCTACTCTTCTACCCCTACAATGGTTCACAGCCCACAGCATCTTCTGGATGTGGTGGCATCTTAGCTGTTCCTGGGAAGTTTGTTCCCAAGGGGTGAAAAGCTTCCCAGTGGACACGACTAATGTGTCTGCACCATGGTTAGCCATGCAGCAGCTCCTCTTCCTCCCCTCTGAACCCCAGGGAGAGGCCATGGTTTACAGCCAGCTGAGAGGGCCCTGCACATCACCTTATAATTCACAAGCAGAGCGTTCCTGCAAGGCTGGTGCTGCTTTCAGGAAGTGTTTTTGGAGCTTGTTTCCTATTGCCCTGCTCCTGGCACTTTGACCCCATGCTCCAAGAGCACCAGCAGCTCTCCATGCAAACATCCCTGATGCCCTTTGCTTTGGGGTCATCAGCCTGCAGCCACCACATCCTTTGGTGGCCAGAGCATCTCCCAGTGTGTGTTTTCATGTGGTCACCTGCCCCTGCACATTCTGCAGGGTCAGAGGGTTGGACAGGCAGAGCTGGTTTGTCTGCAGAGTCTTGTCTCCGGGGCCCTTCTCCAGAGGGACAGCTCCCAGGGTGTTCACAGTTGTGGAATGGGGACCATTTGTCCCCAGGGCTCGGCAGCTCCTCTTCTCTGCCAGCACAAACAAGCCAAGTCACTGGTAAAGGGAATCAGCCCTCACTGCAGAACCAGTAAATCCTCTTGCTAAATACCAGCTTATTAGGGATTTGCAGAGGACAAATATTTGGCACCAGAGGTTTAAGCTGCTCGCATGGAGTGAGAGACCCACACAGAGGAGACACCAGATCATCTACTTGCCAGCTGGTTTGGACAAGCCATCCTTACTGTGCTGTTAATTCCCTCCAGGCTGAGATGTAGAACCCAGAATGGGTTGGGTGGGATAGAACCTCAGAGATCATCTTGTTCCAACCCCCCTGCACTGTGGGCAGGAAAGCAGACATTTAGGCCAGAGGTGGCCTCCTTGCCATGCTGTGCCATGTTCTGCTTGTCTCCATGCTGGTGCCAGGCCCCAGTCTTCCCCTGGAATCACAGACCACTGGTTTCCACTGAGCATTGGTGGTCAGCTGTGAGATGTCATTTGGGCCACAGGTCTTTTCATGCATGTGGCTGCCACCCCTTCTGCTCGCCACAGGTTGTCCCCAGGCTGTGACTTCGCATTGTGGCATCACCTGAGGTCCTGCCCCACCACTGAGCAGTGGGAGTTGGAGCAATGCAATCTCACCACAGTGTTTGAGATTTTGGGTTGAACAGAGCATTTCAATGCTGTATTTCATGACATCATTTCCCTCGATGGTTCACCTTAAAGCAATGTTTTTCCATACGACTAAGGCACATGCACCCCTTCCACTGGGGTGTCTGACCACCAGGGATGGCATTGCTTGGGAACATTGTCATGGGATGCACAGCTGCTCTTGTGTCTGAAGTTGTAACACAAGGAGCCTGTGCAGACTCTTTGGGCAGTGGCTGCTGTGGAAATAAACTGAAAAGCAAAAACCCAGATGCACCCATCCCATTTGGAGGCAAAGGCTTGCTGATCCTTACACACCACCAAATCCTTCCCCAACCCCCCCTGCTGCAGTGCTGCCCATGGGAGCTCAGTGAAATCTCTGCTCCCACAGCTCTGCTACTGCCAGGCCTCCTGCTGGCACGGAGCCACAGCTGTGGCTGGGCCTTGGTGGCCTCTTGAGTCCTGTCCAGCAGCTCTTGGGTGGAAGAGTCCAGCCTGTTTGCTGCTCCTTTTCATCCTCGACTGGGCAAGCCACCTACCACAGCAACAACCCACAGTGTGGTGGGTGTTGCTGTAAAGGATGCCCATTTCTTAGGGCATCTTGCACGATTTTGGGTCCAAACCCTGTTAAGACACACCCAGCTGTGTACCTCAAGCTTCACTTTGATGTTTGCTAAGAGCTGCTTGATAGCTGATCCATCTGTAAATTGCTGTCTGGTGATTTGGTTGGATTCAAGCAACAACTGTGTTGATCATTTGTGTGCTTTTGGTTATAAAACCAGGAATGCCAAATATATTCTGGTTACACCTTTAGTTTCTTCTCTAAATGAAAATTCCCCTGTTTGGGATTAGGGGAATCAGTCACCTTCATAACACTGAACAATGTCTGCCAAAGAACAGGAGCCCTCACCTCCCCTTTCCAACAGTGGGTGGAAGAAAAGATGCAAATAAAAGCCTGGGAGAAGGTAGTAGAATCACGGATGGGAAAAGATCCAGGCAGTTTGTTCAGTGATGTGAGAAGATAACCCAGACCACCCCAAGTCACCTGCTGCCCTCTCTGCCTTGCAGCTGCTCCATTGACTCAGGAATCCAGAGCATCTCCATAGCAAACTCCTCTGGCTTGGGGCTGACCATCAGTGGTGGATCCAACAGGCCTGACGGGCCCATGATTTATGTCCAAGAGCTTCTGCCAGATGGGGACTGTTACAAAGTAAGTCGAGGTGGAGACCCTCAGGACCTCTGCCATGGGGACCTTTCCCAGAGGCTGTGGCTGCTCTGAAGCAGCTTTTCGAAGAGTAGATGGATAATTGCATGGACTAATGAGGATTTGTGTTGCAGGAGAAGGCTTTGGGCAGAGATACCCTTCTCAGTGCTGTGCCTTTCTCCCTGTTTGTTTAGGATGGTCGGCTCCGACCTGGAGACCAACTCATTGCTATCAACAGAGATTCTCTGGTGGGCAGCACACATGAGGAGGCCAGAAAAATAATTGAAAAAGCCAAATTCAGGTAGGCATTGAATGTATTTCCTGTCATCACCAGGTGCTGTTGAGTTTTAGGCAGAACACTTCATACCAAGGTTTGGCTTCAAGAGCACTATTAGCCATAAATGATGCTTTAAGGTGGTCACATAAGGAAATCTTGAAGGCGTGGATCATCCTGAAGTGTAATCCAGACCTTCCTGATGTTCTGGACCTTATGAGTATCTTCTATCACTGCCCAGCAGGGCTTTGAAACAGAATTTTAAAAAAGGGGGAAAAAAGGAGACTCAGGAGAGACTTTATGGATCTGTACAGGAGTGTGGAGCCAGGTGGGATTGGGCTTTTCTCCCAATTGACAAGTGACAGGACAAGAGGAAAGAGTCTCAAGTAGTGCCAGATTGGATCTTAGGAACAACTTCTTCATGGAAAGGGTTGTAAAGCCCTTGGCACAGGCTGCCCAGGGCAGTGATGGAATCACCATTCCTAGAAGTGTTCAAAAACCATGGAGATGTGGCACTTGGGGTTGGACTCAATGATCTTAGGGGCCTTTCCTAACCTTAACCATTCCATGATTCAGTGGAATGCAGCTGGTGGAGATCCAGCTGCCCTGGTGCAGGCTACTCAGGCTTAGGTGAGGTTATCCTGGAGTCAGAACCACAAGCATGGGAGCTCTTTGTGCCTTTTATTTTGTTAATAAGCTGTTGTGTGTTTTTTGTTTGTTGAAGACACGAGGGAAGCACAGAAGTGGTCTTTATTCCTGGGAGGGGCCGGCTACATCCCGGACTGTCAGTCCACAACAACATCCCATCCCCTCCTCCAAAGGCTGTGGGAAATGGCCTGAGCTCCTGCAGGCTGAAGGTCCACGTGAGGTCCCCAGAGGTAGGTGGAAGTTCACCTCTAACAAACGTCAATCCTGGGATCTTTCCTTGATCAGAGGACTTTTCTTTAGGGAGTCCCCGGTAATGCTTCTGGAAATCCAGTGGGAAGTCTGTACTGCTGATGTATTTACCTGCAGGCAGATGTTTTAAATCTGAAATAATTTCTTCTCTCTTGGGTTTGAGACAGAGATGGATCAGTGGAGGTAATGACAGGAGTTTCATCTCCAAGGCTTGCATTCAGACCTGTTTCAAGAGTCTCAGGTTAAAAAAAACACAAAGCCCTTCTGTGGATAGCAACCTGCATCTCATTCAGTGCCAGTCATAGGGCTGGAAGGGATCTCTGGAGTCAGTTTGATCTAGGCTCCTAGCCAAAGGCAGGCACAACTCTTTATTCTTCCAGCCCTCTGATGAGGATGAATCCCCAGCATTCATACACAGCCCATTCCTGATCCTGACTATTCTAATGATAAGCCAGGCTCATTCCTCCTGCAAAGCCAAGCTCCACATTTTGTCTGCAGAGAACTGCTCGAGCTGTGAATGGCTAGACAGGGTTTATCCACACAACCCTGGGTGTCTGCAGCTCCATTCTGTGCATTTGTCACTCCCCCCCTGGACTGGTGCCATGCTGGGTGTCCTTTCTGCCCTCTTCCACACTAATTTCCTTCAAGAGGGGCTGGCTGGATGTTCCTTTCATACAAGACCATTCACAAAACATCTTGCTTTCCAGCCCTGTGGGGACACAGAGTTGCATGAATGTCACATATGTGCTGCCTTTGGGTGCACCAGGCTGGAGACCTGCCCTAGAAAGGCACCAGAGCCCCTGGAGCTGGGGCTGAGTGCTGTGCTTGGACCCCTCATCCCCAGCTTGTGTCATCCTGTGCACTTGTATGAAATCACACCATGGGCTGGACTGAAGTGGCTCCTTTCCTCATTTTGCTGCTGAAAGATGGAACTTCTAATGAGGTCTGGACTTCCACAGCAGGGAAAGAGAGCCCAGGCACACGTGCTGCCTGTCTGTATGTCCTCACTCCAGTCCTGTGCCCCTCTTAGCACCCAGCTGTGTCAGAACTGTCTTGTCTGGGTGTCTTGTCAGATTATTTTTCCCTCTTCCTTGTGCTTTCAGCCATGACGTAGCACACAAGAGAGGGTGTGAACTGATCTCGGCTTCCTGCCCTGCTCACTGGGATAATTATGGGTTTGGGGTCAATATTACACCTGGCTGTGGCCAGACTTGGGACCTCCCTGCTGGGCTGGATGCAGAGCTTCAGGGAGAAGCTCTGTGGAGAAACCAGGCAAGGTCAAAACCAGCCTCAGCACTCAAGCACAGTTACAGTAAGGACAGAGCTGTTTGTGTGTGACCAGAGGGTTTGGGGTGCCTCAGCCTGTGCCAGGTGCTCCCAGAGAAATGCCTGGAATCTCTTTAGGCCCACCTGAACAAGAGATGAATGTGGTGCTCTCACAGCTCTGTCTTGAACTCCTCTATCTCCTGCTCATTATTTACACCAACAGGTTCTTCTTAGCAACTGTCTGTGCCATGTTGTCTTGTTTTTCTAGAATAGACGTGAAAATCCTTTTCCTGTGCCTTCTTTGTCACCGGACATTTGCCCACCAGAGCTTA
The DNA here is from genome assembly GCA_013401135.1 of Cettia cetti. Lineage (NCBI taxonomy): Eukaryota > Metazoa > Chordata > Aves > Passeriformes > Sylviidae > Cettia > Cettia cetti. Next base: position 17,934 of record VZUI01044584.1, on the reverse strand, counting down.
CAATCTCAGGTGAGTCCTGCTCAGTCATTCTCTTTGTGTGGGTGACAAAGAGATGTGGTTCCTCAGAGCTGAGGATCATGAAACTATAGAACCACAGAATCACAGAATGGATTGGCTTGGAAGGGACTTTAAAACCCATCCAGTCCCACCCCTGCCATCGCAGGGACACTTTCCACTGTCCCAGGCTGCTCCAAGCCCCAATGTCCAGCCTGGCCATGGACACTGCCAGGGATCCAGGGGCAGCCACAGCTGCTCTGGGCACCCTGTGCCAGGGCCTCCCCACCCTCCAGGGAACAATTCCTGCCCAATATCCCATCCAGCCCTGCCCTCTGGCAGTGGGAAGCCATTCCCTGTGTCCTATCACCACATTTTTTACCAGTGTTTATACTGCTGGAGTGGAATTTAATGGAGTGATAGTGACACTCAGCCTACTCAGAGAGAGAGCAGGCAGCAGCTTGGTTTACTCAACGAGTAGTGATTATGTTTGCCCATAGTAGCAAAACTCTTTACTAAGGCATTTGAGGACTGAGGTATTTGCAGGAGACAAATTCCTCCACTCTCAGCCTGTGGTTTGTGTGCAGCAGTGGCTTTGCCCACCTCAGACATGCAGCAGGTTCTCTACAGGCCACATTCCCTTCTGGTGGGAATGGGGGGTCTTGGACACACAATATAAAAGCAGTCAGGTAATGAGATGTACACAGCAATCCTGGGCTCTGAACAGGCTCTGAGGATGCCCTCAATTGGCCAAATTGGGAAATGGCTTAGAGATGTTAAATAAATCAGATTTCTCTCTACATACAAACTTCAATTTTTGCTTATTTTTCCTTGCTGTGTTTCATCTCCACGCTCTGGGTCTCCTAAGCTCTCCTTACCTTTTGTGGAAAGACCCACTCTGTTCATCCAACAGTGTGGCAGCAGTGGAGGGTGAACCTGAATCACCCTGCAGCTTCCCAAATCCCTTACTACTATTGAGGAAACCTTGATAATACCCAGAGACACAACCTCCACCAAGGTACCCCATATCCCTGTGATAGGAGGGTTACTCCTGCCCCTTTCCCAACAAATCCTGGGCAAGTGCTGCCCATCATTCTTGCAGCCTCAGATCCAACAGCCCTCCCTTCCCTGGGACATTGGCTCTGCTTACAAATCCCTGTGCCTTGCTGTAATTCCCCTCTGGAAGGCTAAGAGCAAGCACTGGAGGCAAACTGTGTTTAGTCCATACCTGGGATCAGCAGGAGATGGAGTGGCTGCTCCCAGGGATGCCTGGATCCCCTTTGGAAGCCCAGCAGCTCCAGCTCTTCCATGCTCCACTGGAGAGGCCCTGGCACAGGGATGAGCTCTGTCCTCCCTGCCCTGAGTGCCCTGCAGATGCCAGGGATGCTCTCAGGTGGCCATCACAGACAGCCAGTCCTGGGGATGGGGACAGAGCAACCCAGCACCAGCAGTGGCCCACCCACAGCCTGACTTAGCTGGGGGTTTTATCACTCCAGGATTTGAGTGTGGGATGCCAAGGAGGCTTTGTGTCAGTGTTGTCATCCATGGAGACAGACAAGTGGCATTGAAAGAACAGCCAGGCTGGGAGCCTGGGCCAGGCAGTGCCTCTCTGGGTGCCTGATGGATGCCCTGGATATGGCTGCAAAGCCACATGGAGCTAATCCTGATTAGCCATGGCTCGAAGACTAAGGGCTCTGCCCTTGAACTTGCAGAGGGAAGTGGTGGTGGCTGATCCAGCAAACCCATTTGCTACCTCTTGCTGCTTCCCAGCTGCTGGCCCAAGCAGAGCAGATGGATGCCTGGATTAGGAGGATTATGCAGCACCTCTGCTGCTCCTCACTGCCTTCTCCTGGCACCTGGGACAGGAGGCTGAGGGGAGAAGTGCTGCAGGGACTGCAGAGGAGCTGTGTGGCTTGGCAAAACCGCTTCCTGTGACGTTAACCAGATCCCAAAGGCAAAAGGAATTGCTCCCTGGGCAAATCTCGTGACTGGCATGAGAAGGAATTTTGTCACCTGGGCTGATGGTTTGAGGGTGGGCAGGGGCAGGCACAGCAACCCTGCACCCTTCTGGAGCCTGGTTGGGTTCCTCAGGAGCAGGTAACACCTTCCACAGCCCTTTTCCTGTGTTGGGCTTGTGTGAGAAGGACAGGAGCACCGAGAGTTGTTTAAAGCACTATTTATTGTCTCGGTCTCATGAAGGAGTGACAATGTCTTCACTGCCTAAGTTAGAGGTCAGGTGTCCGTGGTCAGTGGTGGTCAGTGGTCATCAGTGGTAACAAGACCACAAGTTACAAGGTCTCTTAAAGGTTAATTGGCCAATTAACTACTGCCACAAAGAATGTTTTTACTATCACTAATTAATCCCAATCCCTAATTAATTTGTATCACACATCTTGCCACAATGCAGACCTTTTTAACCAATCCTATAATGACACACAAACTTACAGTACTACACCTTAAAACTGATTACCTTTATAACTACTTCTATATCTTAAACTTTAAACTCTAAAATCTACCACTACTTAGCTTAACATGTTTCTTTCTAATTACAAATCCATGTTCTTGCTTATGATCTCTAAAGCTGGAAGCCTTTTCCAAAGTCTCAGCTTGATCCCTGTATTCATTTCTGTGTTTGAGCCTGCATGAACAAGATTTTGAGAATTTTCTGTGCCTGGAATTCCCACATTTTCCCAGGGAGTATCATGGTTCCTTACAGGCAAGGGTTAATCATGATGGAAAAGGTGGGGTTCCCTCCAGGGATGGAGGAGCAGGGCTTGGACCTTTTCAGCTGTGCCGCAGTGCTGGCAGTGCTGAGCCAGCTGTTGGCAGCTGGATCCTCCAGCTCATGACAGCTTTTCACCAGCACAGCAGCTGCTGCCTCTGCCTCTCTCTGCCTCTGTGGCTGCCTCACAACACATGTGGCTCCTTCTACCCCAAAAAAACCCTGCCTGCCCAGCTGAGGGGAAAAGGGTTCAAGGCTTTTTGCAGTCTTGGGGAGGGAAAAATTCTCAGAGTGGTGCTTTTCCACACCACTTTTAGTCTGTTCATTCCCATGGGTGTCAGGAATTCTTTCAATTTTGCTTAATCAGAGTAGACAAGAACCAGGCAGATTTTAATTAATTTTTCTCACAGTTCGCCATAACTCCAAGACTCCACAAAACTCTGTGACTGGAAATTTCCAAAGTGCTATTTTTGCAGTCCTTTGTCCCTGGGTGAAACATCTAGTTTTAAACCATGCAGAAGCCCAGTTTCATAAGGGTTTGCCCCAGTACCCAATCTTTCCAAGAGAGGCCTAGTTCCACCTTCCACAGATGTTTTTAGTAAATCCTGGACCTGGATTTTTGCTCTGCTGCACAACTTTATATTTCATGCAACAAGAGAGCTGAATTTTGCTTTGCAGACACCTCTACCCGAATGCTTCCCCATTAATATCTATTCTTGATTTTTCAGCACCCGCTTCAGTTTCTAACTACAAAGCAGCTTCAGGCACCAAACCTAAAGTAGCCCTGGATCCCCATATCCGGCTCAAGGATGGAAAACTGGAACTGGTGAGTGGCAGGGTCCCTCTCCCCAAAGCAAGGTCTCCTCCTTGTGCACTATGCAGGAAATAATCCATCTTCAGGCGAGTTTGCTGGAGATTGAGTCCAGCCTCTGACGGTAAAGAGGGTGAAACATCCTGACTGTGTCCAGAGAGGCATTTAAATGTCCCTTGGCTCATCTTGGATATTTCTTGGTGCTCCGTGAAGCTCCAGAAGTCTTTTCTTGGCAGCTGCACCTCCCTTGGACATCATGCCATTGGCTAAGGTTGTGCCCTCTGAACTTTTGGTGCTGCTGCCACTGCTAGGGTGACCACAGGCAGCCTGGTGTGGGGAGGGAAGGCTGAGGTAGGAGGTATCTCATCGAGGAGCCTTCCAGAACCGCTGGTTCTTCCATCATTTTATGGAAAACACATTCCATGGACGCGGAGAGGAGGTGCCCATCTGCTCACCGAGACCCTGGTGAGGGGCAGGGTGCCTTGGGGGGCCGTGTCCCAGCCCGGCACCCCGGGTTCCTCCGGCCTTCGAGGGAGGGACGCGAGTTCAGAGCCCTCGGTGCGGGGCCCGGGACGCGGCGGAGGCTCAGATGTGACGAACATCTGCTGCCACCCGACGGCAGCGCAGCGCAGCCGCTCTCCTGAGCCCGTGTAATCCTCCGACAGCGGGAGCCGGGATGGCACTGCCACAGCGACCTCTGCTCCCCGCGGGGAGGACAAAGCAGCCTCCCCCGGCTGCCTTGACTTCTCCTACAAAAGCTGCGTTAGGCGGCTGCAGCGGTGACAGGGTGGGGGGTGACACCGAGTGGCACAGCCTGAGGTGGCTTTGGGGTGGCCAACCCTAAAGTCTGGGAGCCTGCAGCACTGCCTTGCGCAGGGGCGGCGGGCAGAGGAGCAGGAGGGGGGACTCGAACGGGACAGGAGATGGACCCCACCCTGCTGGTGCTGGAAGGGTGGACCAGGATCCCCCCGCAGCCCCTTCCTAGGGGATTTCCGGGAGGTGCTGCGAGCAGGAGCTGTGGGTGCAGCCTGGCACAGGGGAGCCTTTCACTCGGGCTCTTTCCCAGAGTCTGCTGAGCTCGACTTGGTCTTTTAAAAGCTTTCAGGTTGCTGCTGCCAGCGGGGAAGTGGGGCTGGCACAGGTTTATCTGCTTCTGTGTGCTGCCCTGAGGTTGAACTGATAAATATCAGTAGAAGTTAGGGCATCAGGAGTAATGAGAGAGCAAAACATGCTGTGGAGGAGCAAAACGTTTGAATGTCTCCCCTCTCCATAAGAAATACTCTGTTAATAGCTTTTATCTTCCTGGGCAGTAAGAGAAGGGAGAGGCTGAGCTCTTGCCAGCTGAGTCTTGCTAAAACTTCTGATAAAACTTTTGATAAAAGTCCTGAAAACTCATCGGAGATGCAAATCTGATTGCAGATAAAATGTTTGTGGAGGGATGTGAGCCTGTGTCAGGAACAGACACTTCTGTACATGTGCAGCAAAAGAGAGACTGGAAATCCAATCCAAGCCTGTTTGGGAAAAGCATCCTGGAGAAACCCAGCACCAAGTGTCTTCCCAGTGCTTACCCCAAAGAGTTGCTTTTCCAGTATTTTTCTTTTTAAAGACTCCTTGTTTCTGCTCCAGGTTCTGCAGTACCTTGGTCTGGATGTGACCGAGGAGAAGAAGAGGCAGCTCCGGCAGAGCCTGACCACGGACTCGCAGGGGACTGTGGCCTACGGAGGTGAGAAGGGCTCTGCCAGGGGGGATCTGACATTCCTGTGGAGCTTCACTGGCAGCTAAAAAGGGACAAATGGCAGGTGAGACACCTGCCTGGGTAGAGATGGAGCCTATAAAAAGGGAAAGTCACAATCACAAAAGAAGGCATTCTGTGGAATCATGGAATCCTGCAATGGTGTGCGTTGGAAGGGACCTCAAAATTCACCTCATTCCACCAGACACATTCCACTGTCCCTGGCTGATCCAAGCCCTGTCCAAGAGAACACTTCCAGGGATGAATCAGCCACAAATTCACTGTGAAACCTGTGCCAGGGCCTCACTGCTAATCTAAACCTACTCTCTGTCAGCTTAAAGCCATTCCTATGTCCTATCATAGGCAAAATCAGACTAAAAGGAAGTTGGTGCAAGGGCTTACTTTCCTTAAAATCCCAACTTTCCTAGCAGGCACTGGTGAGAGGAGACACAGAAAATAAAAGCCATTTCTGCTTTCTGTGGCCTTCCAGAGCATGGCTGGCCCACAGGGTCTGCTCCCTAGGAGGCTTTCAGCAAAAATCCAAAACTATCAGCAATGTCCCCAGCACAGAGAACAGTCACAAGGCATCTGGATCAATGTTTTGTGCAGAGTGAGGGATGGGACACAGAACCATGGCCCTCTCCTACGTGTGACTGGTGTTGTATTTTGTGGCAACAGCAATCAGGGTATTTAGCAAATGTGCTGCCTTTGCAGAGAGACTCTGGCTCCTGCTGCTGCCCAGGGACCAAGCACCACCCAGGACAGGCTTCAAGGTGGGACCATGTGAACCTCATGAAGTTCAACAAGGCCAAGTGCAAGTTCTGCACCTGGGTCAGGGCAGTCACAAGCACAAATCCAGGCTGGGTAGAGGACACAGAGAAGCTCCGGGGAAAGGATTTGGGGTGTTGGAGGATGAGAGCTGGCCATGCCCTGGCTGTGAGCACCCAGAAACCCCCCTGTGCTGGGCTGAGCCCTGGTATGAGCAGCAGGGGAGTGGGGGAGCCTGCTGTCTCAGGTGAGACCCCACCTGCAGAGCTGCCTCCAGCTTGGAGGAGAACACAGAGCCCCTGCCAGGGCCTAAAGGGGCTCCAGTAGAGCTGGAGAGGGACTGGGGACAAGGGATGGAGGGACAGGACACAGGGAATGGCTTCCCACTGCCAGAGGGCAGGGCTGGATGGGATACTGGGAAGGAATTGTTCCCTGGGAGGGTGGGCAGGCCCTGGCACAGGGTGCCCAGAGCAGCTGTGGCTGCCCCTGGCAGTGTCCAAGGCCAGGCTGGACACTGGGGCTTGGAGCAACCTGGGCTAGGGGAAGGTGTCCCTGCCCATGGCAGGGGATGGAGTGAGATCATCTTTATGGTCCCTTTGTGCCCAAACCACTCCGTGTTTCTGTGATTCTGTGACTGGAAGCTCTGGGACCCTGGTGCCACCTCTCCAATGGTTCCCACCCGTCCCATGCAGCCCCTTCTGCTGTGCTTTCCGTCATGTCTGAAAGCAAAATGAATGGGGATTTTCAGATTTGTCAATTTAACACCTTTTCTAAGTGCTGAACTCACTGAGTTGTCTTTTTGTTTAAATCAGCAACATGAGAAATGGCAGCAGGTGCCTTTTGTCAGGGAAATGCGGGTTTAGCATAAAATTTAAAAATTTTCAGAACCACAGTCATGAAAACTCCCCTGTGAAAATATCTGGGGTTTTCTGGGTTTTAAAAATGTAGGGTTTTTTCAGTTGGATAAGAAACAGAAGTCTGATAAAGACTGTTAGCAACTCATTTAAGCTTGATGGGATTGCAAAGGAACCCAGGATTATTAGAACCTGTCTGGCATCTCTAAACCCTGCTCAGCACCAGTGGATGGCCCTAAAATCAGTGGCATTTTCTCCTAACACAGTACAATTTTCTCTTTTAGCCTGGTAAAAACAGATTGTTTCCCACAGATGTTCTCCAAGCACTCAGGGATCTGATGCAGGAGGAGCTGGACGAGGCTGGCCTGGCCTCAGGCTCTGTGCTCTTCACTCAGCACGAAGTGGCCAATTTGCTGGACACGTCGGCTTTTCACTCCCCGGTCAGTCACCCCAAAGCTCTTCCACACTGAATCCATGGATCTTCTGCATCAAATCCATGGAATTCTGAGGGGGGAAAAGCTAAATTACCATTTTCTGGTTGTTCTAGAGTTAGAAAGACAAGGCAGAACTATTCATTAATCATTTTTTAATAGGAAATTCTATAAAAGATCTCAAAGTTCTCATTTTTAATAAGGAAATAACAGTATCTATGGGATAATATGAGGAAGCAGCCTAGCAGTTATGCAGAAGGAAAAATAGCCGTAATTAATCAATTCTAAGTAATTTCATTTGGTTCACGAAGTGAAAATTCACTCTAGCTCAGCTATTTCAGCCGTGATGGGGGATCAGAGAGTGAAATTCTGTGGGGCAAAATGAACCATCCTGGAGCTGAATTATTTAATGTGCTTTTTGATCTATTGCATAAAACTGCAGACTCCTTTTTGAGGCGATTTTGATTCAATGTGTGATGAGTCTGTCCCTCTCCTTGCAGACCTTTGACTCTCTCAACTGCAATGGCAACGAGGATGTGGAGCAGCTGCAGCTGGAGATGAGGGATCTGCGGCACGAAGTCCGCAGGCTGAAGGTGGAACCTCCCCTCAGAGCAGATTTCTTGGCTGGGGTGTTCTGCTGTAGCTCTCCATGGGGGTAAAAGGGGTGGCCTGTCTCTCTGGAGGAGTCACCAGTTTGCATTCTGTGCATTCCCCGTCACACAGGAGCCTCTCACCCTCCACTCTCCTTAATTGCCTCTTTCTCGCTCTCAACCTCAAAGGAAAACTTATTTGTACCCAAAGCATGCAGTCCCTTCTCAGCAGGGAGGTAATATATTTAAAAAGCAGGTCTCATTAAAAATTCCAGTGTGTGATTAGCAGAAGCAGCACCTGTCCTCTCACCCTCACCTGGCTGTCAGCACCTCAGCTATGTCCTGGTGGAATTCTGCAGATCACAGCCCTAAAAGGTCTCCCTGGGGGGGTGAAGGGGCAAAGTGCACAGAAATTCTGTAAAATAATATTCTGGTGGGTAGGGGCATTCCAGAAAATGTCCTGTCATTTGTTGCTTCTAATCTGGTGAAAATATTTCCCACAGTCTCTTCTGAGAGAAGTGGAGAGCAGCAAAAAGTTGATGGAGGATGAGCTTCAGAGGCTGAACCAAGTTAGTGAAGGGATTTCTGGGTTGCTTGGGGTGGGTTTGGGGGTTGGCAGCTGAGGGGGACGTGGTGTGTTCATCAGGAGCTCTGGGTGCTTGCAGAAGGCGCTGGGGTTCCTGTCGGAGAACCGGACCCTGCACAGCAAGCTGCAGATGGCCGAGGTGGTGCAGAGACAGGCTCACAGTGCCGAGCAGGACTACGAGGAAGTGATCCACCTGCTGGAGGCTGAAATTGCAGAACTGAAGATGCAGCTGGCAGGGAAAAAAGCAAAGCACGTCTCTGAAATAGAGGTAACGCAACCCCTCAGTCTGGGGAAAATCCCACAACCCTTCAGACTCTTCTTCTGTGGGTTCATGGAGTCATGGAATGGTTTGGGCCAGAAGGAGCCGTAAAGCCCATCTCATTCCAACCCCCTGCCATGGGCAGGGACCCTTCCAGTATCCCAGCCCCATCCAACCTGGCCTTGGACACTTCCCGGCATCCAGGGGCAGCCACAACTAAGGTTACTCTCCTTCTATTTACACAGGAGAAAATAGCACATAGATCATTTGCTGTGTGGGACCACAAGGCCAACACACTCCCTGGATCTGTGTTATAATTTGCATAACTTCCACTGTCCCTTTCCAAAGGACACCGCTTTTGCTTGTAGCAAATGTCTCAATCTGTAGTTTCCAAAAGCCAAGGCTGGAGCGTCACCACCATCCTTTCTCCTCCTCCTGTGTCCCTGCCTCAGGAGGACATCCTGGAGCTGAAGAGGCAGCTGTCCCTGGCTGATGGCCAGCTACGAAAATCCGAAGTCTCACGGAAGCGCCTGGAGATCTGCAATAGGAAACTGCTCCTGTTTGTGCAGGTGAGGTGTGGAACTGCCCCGGTCCTGCAGCACCACCACGGCCTCTTTCCTTCAGGGGGGGTTTTGCAAGTCCAATCAACTTCCTGCTCCATAAGCAAGAGGGGCATCTTTTCCTGTCTTACCCGAAAAAGTCACTGTCTGTTGGTTAGAAGGAAGCAGGGAATGAGCTCAGATCTCCTCAAATTCCTGGGAGCGATGCAAACTCTGTGGTGCAGGTTTTGCTGGTGGCTCTGCTCTTCCTGGCTCTCTGTGCTGAGGCTGCTTCAGCAGCTCTGCTGTCAAAATCAGCCATGCTCACCTTCCCTTGCTGTAGCTGAGGGTTGCTTCTCTATAAATAGGAACCTGGAGAGCCTTTGCTCTTCCAGTGCTTTTTTCCCCCCGCCCCAGATTTCCTGCAAAATCTCGCAGTTTAGTCTTTCAGTTGGTGGGTTTTCCACTTCATTACCTATATTGGGAACACCAGAATGTGTAATTAATAAACTGGCCAGCACAGGAAGCATTAGTACTCAGTGTATCTGCTGTGGCTACTGGTGGCTTGTCCCAAGAACTCTTGAAATCAAACAGAAACAGTGGAGCAAAATGAAATGTAGATGCTGTGTCCTCTGCTCCAGAGAGGAAGAATTAGATACCTCCAGAGCTCCAGCACTATGTGCTAGAGCCTGTGCAGTTTGGGGTCAGGCTTTGGAAATATATCTCACTTGACCCCAGGGTCAAATATCACAGGATTTTGAGCACTGGAGCAAAATATCTTCCTTTTTTCTCCACCTCTCAGTAGCATTGGAGAAGTGCACAGTAATGAGAGCTTACACGTGCAGGTCCAGCCGAGGAGCCAGGGGTTGCTGGCAGCAATGATCACTGAAATGCAGCCTCCAAAATTATTTCTTGGAAGAGGATTTTTGTGTTGCATTTCACATATTTTAACAGTGGTATTAAAATGCAGAATTCAGAAGTGTCTACAGATTCGTGAATGCTGCCTGAGCTGCAAAAGGCCTTGAGATATTCGCTTCAAGGGCAATGAATAAGCAGAAGCTGATTACTGTCATATTAAATCTGATCATCAGAAAAAACCCATGGGGTTTGTTCTCAGGAATTATTCATTCCTACAAGTTTGAAACTTTTTTTTTTTTTTTTTTTTTTTTTTTTTTTTTTTGCATGACAGAACATTCACAAGGTCCTGAGCACACACAGTCATTTACCAGATGAGAAAAGGTAGGAGATGGCTTCTGGGAATGGTGAACAGCAACATGAAATATCCTTTCCTGACCTTACTCAGGGGAAGGTACTTCACACATAACCTACCCAGAGTTTCTAAACATACTTTCACTTTGGAAGTGAAACCATGGGAGAAAGATGATCCGGAGGCTGCTGGTGGGTTGGTGCTGGGGATTTTGGCCTCTGTTCAGGCTTTTTTTGGGAGTGAGTACCTGAAACTCTGCTCGGGTTAAATTGCTCTTGTCAGCAGAGACCCCAAGCAGGTTGTTGCAGAGCAGCAGAATTTTGACCCACCCGCTTTTCCAAACATAAACCAGGTATTGGCTCCAGGACCACCTCCTTTTTTATCAGCAGTTAGAGTAGATAGAGTGTAAGCAAGGAGCTCTCCAGACTCCCAGCTGCATGAATGGCTGCAGAAATAGAGCTCAGGCTTCTGGACTCCCCTCCAACCTGAGCCTATCTCCTAACACTTAGGCATAAATGTATCACAACTCTATGTGTTTTTAACTGATTAAATCATTGAAAAGTCACTGTCCCATCGATAATGGCCAGACCCTTTAAAAGCCAGTTTTTAAGAGGGATAGAAATCAGTTTTTAAGCTTCCAAGTTGGTTATTTCTGATATAATGCAGGGGAAATGCTTTTGACAAATTTCAAAGAATACTTTGCTATTTGTCTGGACCAAAGCAATGTGTGTCTAACAGACACTTGAATGCAGACGGATGGAGATGCAACCCCCCCAAACACACAGAATTTATGTAGCACATCCTGAGAGGCTGGCCAGGATTGTCAATGACCATTCTCTGACACAAGTATTGATGGCACTTTCTGTATTTATAAGCGTCAGCCATGAAACAGAAGAGGATAAAACAGATGCAGTCTCAGACACATCTCTTCCATCTTCAGATCTTGTTGACCTTTTGCTATCAGAAGCTAAAGAACTGTTAGCACCAATCCTCTCCAACAAGGATGGTAAGCACTAAATTAACTGGAGAAAGCTGAACCCCAGCAAGTCTCAGGGATCTCTGTCAGGGTTATCGACAGTTTCCAGCACTTTCCATATTTTTCCATACCAGCTGAGCCTCCCTGATTCTCTGATGCTCACTGAGATGTAACTGCCCTCCCCATGTCCATGTGACTCATCTTTGAATCTGCAATGCAGACTCGCAGGGTATGGAGTCAAAGACTTCTGCCCAGGGCTAGAGGAAAGGCATTTAGCCAGGGGAAAAGAAACCCTAACAGGCAGGAGGATGGTTTCACAGAATCATTGAAGTGCTGGTTGAAAGGGTCTGCTGGAGACCAGATCTTTGCTCCAAGTAGGGCCATCCCAGTAGAGGGGATCTGCAGTGGGTGTAGCCAGCCAGGATGGAGATCCACAGCCTTCCTGGATGGTGTTCCCTCACTGCTCTGTGACAGTGAAAGATCTTCTCAGCACCCAGCCTGAGCTCCCCCAGGGGCAGCCTGTGGCCACTGCCCCCAGTTACACTGGCTGCACTGCCAAGAACAGCTCAGCTCCAGCATCCTTGAATTGCCCCTGACATAGCAGTGGGGGCTGTGAGGTTCCCTCTCGGCCTCCTCTTTGCCAGGCTAAACAAGCCCAGCTCCCTCAGCATCCCCCCCAGCCTCTCCCTGCAGGCCTGGGGCTTCCCTTGCTGCACCCAGTCCAATTCCCCAACAGCTTTAAACCCAGGATCCAAACTTCCCTTGTGCCATCCAGGTACAACTACAGCAATGCTGAGGGGAAGGGAACAGTCACCTCCTCATTTCTTTGGAGTAAAAACCACCCATGCTCCCTTTTCCTCACATCTGTGAGAAAATCAAGGAACAGGCTTCCAGATCCATGGGAGTCTGGATTAACATTCCCAGTCTGGGACTCTGAGCTGGTCCATCAGCCATAAACATTTCTTGGTGGCAATTATTTGTCCCTGCTTGTCTCTTCCCACACAAAATGAGTGTCTGACCGCCTCAGTGTCACGTCCAAGTGAATGCACAGCCCCAAACAGGTGCCCAGTCCTTGCTCTTTGATGCTGTTCACCAGCTCAGTGTGGCCATGGCCCAGCACTGGCTTTGTCTCAAAGCACAAGACACAAAGGAAATAATTGCAGCCTTTCAGGAACACCTCTGGTTTATGAGAGCTGTCAGCATTTTCTGAGCTCCTGCCCCATTTAAACGTGCATTATCATAATGCAGCAGCATTGGGCATGTTCTCTGCACTAACACTTGGCTCTGTGCTTCCATCTGCAGCTCTGCCATGGGACAGGGACCAGTGCCTGCCTGCTGAAGGAATCCCAAATTACAAGGAGTAGGTGTCAAAACTGCTGTGGTCTGTAATTTGGACAACACAGATACTAAAAATTCCTGTTTGTTTTGTTGGGGTTTTTTTAACCGAAACTGTTGCTTGACAGCTTTTGATCAGACAGTCTCAGGGAGGCCTCCAGATGGCCATGACAGAAAAATACTGTGAAATTCCTAGACAGAAAGAGACTTCCTGCCCTGCACGGTGTGAATTCCTGGATTTCTCTTTTGCTTTATAAAATGCTGGTTTTCCTTCAGGCCAGATGGGAATTTGTGGTTCTGTGGCTTGTCTAGCTGGCCTTTTTATAGTGCACTCTGTGTAAGGGAAGAAGCATCACTGAATATGTTCATCTTTTATGCTGTGATATTGAGATGCCGTGAAGCTCCAGACAAGGAGAGCAGGATGATACAGCTTTGTTTGGACCTTAAACTGTTAAATTTCCCTGAAACCTCTTAAATGGCTTATATTTAACAGAGCCATTTCCTAAAATTATCTGAAAGGGCACTTTGAGACTTGAACATCTCCTACTGCTTTCTTAGCTTAACTCAACCTGAAGATCTGCCAGCACAGTTTTTTGTTTAGGTACAAAGAACCCATTTGCAAATGATAATTTCAAGGTTATGAAAAGCATTTTCAGACAAAACAGGCGGCCTGCACAGTCTAACCAGGCAAGATTTGTGGCCTCCTCTTCTTTCCTAAATAACAAGTGCTGTCTTCACATTATCCTCTGTGTCCTTCTCCCAAACTACCTAAGGCATATTTCTCCTTTTCAGCCACCTTCACCAGAAGACCACGTGGCCCCCTCCTGCAGGCCAGCCCAAGAGTGACCAAGCACAGCCACCAAGCCCAACGGAACTGCCTAAGAAGCTGACATAAACATCCCATGGCTTGGTGGTGCTGCGAACCACGGCCATCCATCCCATGGGAGAGGGGAAAGACACCCCAGGCACCTCAGCTTCCAGGCCAAGCAGACTGAGAACAAGCTTTCTGACACAAGATGAATTCTTCCTAACTATCCAAGACTTTTTCAGCAACCTCCCCTGCGTGTCTACCTCCGAGTTATCATACAAGGCTTTTTGCTCACGGTTTTGCAGCTTTATAGGAAAAATATTCTCAAGAGGCTACAGAGGCCTGGATTTCAGTGGCAGCCTTTTAGAGCTTTTATTCTGGGTAGCATGAATGTACCTGAGAGACTCAGGGGTCTTCAACAGATCCCTTTTGGTATTTCAGATGAAAAACCAAAGTCTATTTAGTGACTGTAATCAAAGCAGCTTAATCTGTAGTGTCCTAGCTGTCTTGGGATAGGTACTTCTCTTTCTATTCTTTTTGTATAGTTTATCCCAGCTGCAATGCTTGAAGTGGGAAGCAGCACCTCAGGCAGTTGTTGGCCAGAGTGCAGGACAGCCAGGGGTGCTCCAGTCACAGCATGGCCCCGAGCCCTCCCTGGAATGCAGGGAGGGACATAGTGAACATAGCTCAGTAAAGGTCCCCAGTGTCACTGGGAAATGAGATCCACATGATGCAAGACTGAGACAGCAGTGAATGGGGATCAGATCTGAGATGGGCAGAGGTCTGGCAAATAAAATGGAAACGCTCCTCACAAGGAGTTTGCTCTCTGGGTTCTGATTGCAGCTGCTGCATTTGGCGTCTCACAGACAAAGACACAGCCTGAGACCATTTTTCCTCCCTCTTACTATGGCAGCTCCTGGGGAGATGCATTGAGAAGTTGCAGGAAAATGGGGTACAATCTGGCTTTTACAAATAATTTGTTAAGATTACTTCAAATCTTCTTTGTGGGGGTTCAAAGTGTGTGGATCCTTTATTGTCTAAATTAAAGGCTTAGGAAAAATCATGACCCTCACCAGTATCTCCTGCACTTGAGGTATCACTGCACTGCTAAACCAGCAACTGTGTGGTGGACTATATCACATAAATAACCAGTCTGAAATTTTGGGTAAACTTAATTTCATAGCTTGGGGTAAATTAAATCTTGGGAGTGCATACCTCAGAATATAAATTAAAGGACTTATTTTAAAAGGAGACATAATCCTTTGGACTGTTTACAAGGAATATTCCCAGGAAGGAGAAAATATTCATCGTGGGATACCCTGTGTTTAATAGCTCATTCCCCAGTGCTCTCTGCTGTGATGGAGTGATAGCAAATCCTGTTACCTGTGGGTTTGGCCCTAGAGCTTTGTTCTCATCTCCTGTGTTACACAGACAGGTAAGAGGTACACACAGCAAAATCCAGTCTCACCAGTCTGGTGAATCCTGACTCTGGAAAAACACCTCCAGTTCCCCTGGGGTTACCCAGCAGATCCCAGTCTGCTCCTGGCAGGGTTTCTCCAAAAGCATTTGGCTGGCAGTGGCATCCTAGGGAGACGTCTCCAGCCACTGCTTGTCACACTTGTCAGGGAACAGCACAAACAGGATTTTGGGAGGGAGCAGATCTTGGGCTGTTTCATACATCCAATGTCACTTGAGACACCTGGAGAAAAGGGGAAAGTTATGGGGGAAACACACCTGTTTAGGCTGCACTTAATCAGCTAGAAAATCAACAATCCATTGTGGAAATCAACAGAAGTTTCAATACCACCTCTGACAATCATGGAATACTTTTCTCAAAGTTACAAGTATTGAACTCCACTTCCTTGAGTGCTGGAAAGGCACAGACCAGTACTGTGCCAGCAGGGACCAGTTACATGTTCTGAAAGAGAAATCATTGATGCTGCTTCCACAGTGTGTGTTACTCCATAGATCTGTATTTTAAGGTCCCAAGAAAGAAGATTGTGTATTAAAGCATCACAGTGGGTGAGGGTTTGGGTGAGATATGCATTGTGCAGTTGGTGCTGGCACATGGCAAGGGGTGGAAACAAGGGGATGCTGCCCTAAGGCTGCTGAATTTGGAGTCTCCTGAGCTGTCTTGTTTCCAAAAGAGCTGTGAAGTTCTTAACCTTTTAAATAGCCCAAACAGCTCTGTGCTCTCAGCTTAATGGCAACCCCTCTGGAAAGGAAATCCTCCGTGTTCCCATCAGCCACTGGAGAGCCTCACATCAAAAAAGGATCAAACATTGCATGCTTCCCAAAGCTTTTGTGGTTGGTTTCCAATATTTCCTTTGAATTTACCATATTCCTTTTGCCTTTGCTCTGAGCCCAGCAGAGTTCCCTGTCTCTGTTAACTCTGTTGTTCCTAAGGCCACCTCTGCAGAGCAGTGCTCAGAGCTAAGCTCTGACAAGAGCTGTGCTCCTGAAGGTGACGCTGATTTTGGTGACCCAGAATAGCAAACCTGTGTCAGGCTTTACTCCCAGGCAAGGGGAATCAGGCAGAACTCAGCAAGGCACAGGGTGACATCTCACAGAACTACTGAGAGGCAAAAGGGGAAATGCATAAAGGAGGAACAAACAGCACAGAAAGAGCAATTATTTAAATAGGATGTTCTTCATTCACACAGGGTCTGTCTAGCACTCTACAAGAGAGCTGAATTGTGGATAAATTTGCAATACTTTTGGCTTGCTTGTAAGGTTGTGGAGATGTGCTGCTGTCACAATGTGCTGTGTTTGTCTCAGAGAATCTGCCTTGGAGGGTCCCAGAATGACTGCACAGAAATGAGAAGGAGTATTTGTGATAAAAATGAGACCTGAATGGTATTAGATCTTCCTGAGTGGCCTTCCAGGTCCTGAAGGGATCCCATACGTAAGATGGAGGGGGAGTTTTTACAAGAGCATGCAGTAACAGGACAAAGGAGAATTCTTCACACTGACAGACAGTAGGTTTCAATTAGATATCAGGAAAAACTTCCCTGTGAGGGTGTGGAGGCCCTGGCACAGAGAAGCTGTGGCTGTCCCTGGATCCCTGGCAGTGCCCAAGGCCAGGTTGGACGGGGCTTGGAGCAGCCTGGGACAGTGGAAGGTGTCCCTGCCATCAGCTTTAAGGTCCCTTCCAACCCAAACCATTCTGTGTTTCCATGATTCTATGACAGGCTGGAATATGGCAAATATTTTATGAGCCAGAAGGCAGAGAGACCCCTATAATCAGAGCATTTCAACACACTGCAGGTGATAAACTCAAAAAGATGCATTTAAATCATCAGCAGGATCAGTTCTTGAGCTGGAAGCTTTGGGGGTTAAGTATTACTGGTGGGATGGGTTTGTTTTGTATTTCTCTTATGCAAAACAGAAATTCAGTTCTTAGCTGCTGGTGGGTCAGAGGGTGGGAAACCTTTCTGCCTCACAAAATAAACCAAAGCAAGATTGGAGTATCTATTTTAAAAGCTGCAGAAGCAGGGAAGGCGGGGCAGGGAAGGTGAATGTAGCAGAGCCATTAACACACTGTCCATCTGCAGTCCCACGGGGAAAGGAACCCAATCTCAGTCTGCTGGTCTCCAGTTTCAGCCCTGCCAGTGAGCTCTGCCACCTCGCTGTATGACCTTGGGCACATTTCATCTCAGTTTTGCACCAAAAAACAAACGGGACTGAGAGTGGCACAGGGAAGGCAAAGCCCTGGGATCCAAGGGCAACCTCCTGGCACAAGAGGGTCTGTGAGTGCTGTGGGGTTGGGTACTGCTGGTCTGTTCTCAGTGAAGAAAGCCTCAGTATTTCAACTTTTCCTGGTTCTCAGAACAGCAGATCCAGCTTTTGCTCAGCTGAGAGAGAGAATCAGAGAAACAGAGCAAGATGAAGTGCTTAAAAGGTGTCTTCACAGAGGTGTGGAGGTAGTAGAGGTGAGCTCCAGCCCACAACGGTGCAGTGGAGTAGGCTGGTGTGTGTATCCCAGCACTGGAGCCTCTTCTTTCTCTCAGCTGCATGCAGAGACAACCTGGACTGAAACCCAAGTTTAGAGAGTGGAATACACCTCCACGCTGCCTTAAATGGGCCTCTGAAAGGCAGGTGAACTTCACTGCTGAATTTTTAAAGCAAGCCTTTAATGTTTAAACAGTACTGGTTTTCTAAGGGTTGTTGAACACCTGTGGCAGAGGGCTGGACAGCACCTCCTCAGTGTAACACTGCAGAAAGGGCCGGGCTGATGGTGTGAAGCTGCTCCTTCCCTTCCCTTCCCTTCCCTTCCCTTCCCTTCCCTTCCCTTCCCTTCCCTTCCCTTCCCTTCCCTTCCC
>VZUI01044578.1:0-15843 GCA_013401135.1 Cettia cetti | reverse complement strand
CCCTTCCTGGGCTCCTGTCCCTGTCCCAGAGCAGAGCTCAGCCCCTGCCCCTCCGCCTCCCCTCGGGAGGAGCTGCAGCCCCCAGGAGCCTCCCCTCAGTCTCCTCTGCTGCAGCTGAAGGAGCCAAGTGCCCTCAGCCCCTCCTCAGAGCCTTCCCCAGCTCCGTGTCCCTCCTTTGGACACTCTCCAGCACCTTTGGATCCTTCTGATCCTGTGGTGCCCCCGGTGCCCCCAGCCCTGGAGGTGAGGCTGCCCCAGTGCAGAGCAGAGTGGGACAATCCCTCCCTGGGCCTGGTGCCCCCAGGACACGGTGGCCCTTTGGGCTGCCAGGACTCAGCAGTGACTCAGATCCAACTTGGCACTGACCAGGACCCCCAGGTCCCTTTGCAGTGGTCTGAGATGAGCCAGATTTGCTGCCATGCATGGAAGAGATGCTGTGCACATCCCAAGGGATGCTCCTGCTTTAGAAGAGCTCGACTTGGGTGCCTTGGTCTGGTTCCAGGACATCTGGGTCCTGTTTGGCTTTGGGATTTGCTGCTGAATTTCTGTTTTTTCAAGGGGATCCCATATGCAGAACTGCAAGCTCCTTGATGGAGAAGCAGGTATCTGGGGAGAGGAGAATCCTCTCCTGGCTCCCACTGAGTAGCCCAGAAAAGGGTTCAAATCTGAGTTTTGAATAAAACACAAAGCACAGGAGCAGGAGGTGACAACGGCCCTGGTGGCACAAACACACAGAGGGCCAGGGAGCTGTGCTGGTGTCACCATGTGGGACCCAAGGAGGCTTTACCACTTCACCCACGTGCTGGTGGGTCCCGTTTCACAAGGATTAAAATGTATTTGCAGACAAAAACCCCAGAGGTAACCTGAGACAGAGGTTGCTAAGTGACCCTGGAGCTGCCAAAAACAAATGCCAAGACCATCAGCTGAGCCCCTGCTCCTTCCCAGGGCTCACCTGACAAGCCAAGCCCAGGTGGTCTCCAAATGAGCCTGAATTCCATGTTCCTGATGCTCAGGGGGGGCAGCAGAGGCTGCTCAGCACCAGGAGCTGAGCACCTTTGGGCTGACTGCAGTTTGCTCTCAGCAGGTCTGCAGGAAATGTGTCCAGCCTGCTGGAATTGGATTGAAATTTTACCTTCTCCATCCCCGGAGCTGGAGCTTGGCCATGGGGAGCAGCGGCTGAGCTGTTGTGGTTGGGATTAACCCTTGGATGGCGCCGAGCCTGCTCCATCCCTGCTGGGATCTTTGAGTGTCTGAGTCCCACACGTGGTGCTGCAAGTGAACCAAACCCATTTCCCTCCCAGTTATCCCATCTCCCAGGACTGGAGCAGCCCCGGGGATCCACAGCAGATCTGTGTGCATCAAAGCACAACACTGCATCCCCTGGAGGCAAATTCCTTGTGGAATTGCACCAGCTGTAGTTGCTGGAGGTGCCACAAGCTCCCCCCTACAGGTGCTGAGGGCAGGCTCAGGTGTTTCTAGGTCATTTCTGCATCTCATGCTTTGGTTTGGGTCATTCTTGCTGTTATTTCAGAAGCTGGGTTGGTGTGTGCTCCAGCCCCCTGTGCTGCAGGGCACGTTCCTGAGATGGGATCCTCCTGTGGTCCTGGGCTTTTCCATCCTGCTGCCAGCCCTGAGCTGTCCCTGATGTTGTCCTGGAGGGGCTGGTGCATCCCCTGGCTCCAGCAGGAGACTCTGGCTTGCCCAGGAAAGGGGATTTCTGTTGCTGTGGGGGCCTCAGTGCTGTTCCTTTATTGGGGAGCGTCCCTGGCTGAGTTCTGTGCATCCCACATGGGATTTGCATCCCTCTCACCCAGGGACTCAGTGGGGTGAAGGGCTCAATGTGCCCCACTGCCACTGGGACCTTCTGGGAGCTGGGAAATCTGGTTCTGCCGTTCCAGGGAGAGGTCTGGGTCCCTCAGGCAGAGCAGACAAGGGGAAGGTGTTCTGGAGCAGGGAATGAGCTGGGATTGCCAGGCACTGCTTGAAGTCCTGCAGCCTCACAGCCCCCATGAGGTAACCAGGATTGTGGAACCTCAGCATTGTCCCTGCACATCTGAGCCCAAACCTGCAGGTTTGAAGGGAATCCCTCTGACTCTGGCTTCGGGTAGTGCTGCTTTCCTGGAGGTATTTCAGTTTTTCCAGAGTGCTGGGCTCTGTCAGCTCTCCAGGAACCCCCAAATGAGGATTTACCCATCCACAAGCAGCATGTGGACACCCTGGGTTTCACAGGAGCACACGGGGATGCAGAGCTCCATCCTCCCGGGATTCTTGGCTCGGGGATGTGCCAGGACTGTGATCCCTGTGCCCCCGGGGCCAGCTGCTGCTGCTGCAGAGCCGGCTCCTCGTTCCTCTGCCATTCCCCAGCAAATCCCTGCCGTGGAAAGCTCCTTTGCCTAAGGCTCCCCAAGCCTCTCCCAGCAGGAATTAACCCCCCTGCTGCTACTGCTGCCCACCCAAACCACACCTTCCAGACCTGAGTGAGGTCTGGAGCAGGCACAGAGCAGCTGCTGAGCTGCAGCAGCAGCGTCTCTGCGTGGGTGTTGCTGAACAGAACCCGAGTCCGGGGACATTTGAGGGCTATTAACCAGGATTTCCACACAAAAGGAGCCATTTAAATTCCTTCTTTCTTTGCAACAGGCAAATTAAACGTGATCCAGAGAGATCAAAGCAATGCAGTAAAACCACAGCAAAATCATTTTTTCAGCATCTGCTGCATCAGTGCTGGGAGCATCTCCCGACCCTCCACAAGTCCCCCAAAATTTCCAGATGTGGACACAGGACTGGAGGTCTGGCCAGTGGCACTTCTGCTTCCATGTCTGGATGAAATATCCCCAGATTCGAGGCCTCCTGGGCTGTGGGCACCCACTGGGTGGGTTCATTCCCCTCCTGCAGTCCCTGCACGTGATTCCCAAAGGGCAGTGCTGTGTCTTCCCTGCAGAGCTACCCACAGCAGGACTGGGCTCAGACACTCCTGCTGGGGAGAGGAACCTTCAGGGCACAAAGTGTGATATCATTTTATATTTATATAAATATTTATATAGATAAAACTGGGCAAGCTGCAATGGTCAGGTCACACATCCAACTGGAGCAGCACTGAGGATGCTTCCCCTATCTGGGAAGTGCCTGGGTGTCACATCCCTGGACCTTGGAGGAGTTTATTTGGGATTTCTGTGGCAGACACTGGGGGAAGGTGGCTGACAGTGCTCTCCTTGTGCTTTCTGTGCAGAGGAGCCGGGGCTGGCTGTGCTGGACACTTCAGCATTTGAGCATTCCCAGGCTCCAATGCCTCAGCAGATCCCGATGTCAGAGCGGCCCTGGACCTGCAGAACGGTGAGAACTCCCTGGGCTCCAGTGGCACTGGGGGTTGTGCTCTGGGACACTCAAAATCCAGCTCATTTTGACCTCGTGGCTGCCCCTGCTTGGTGGCATTGGCCCCCTCCTTGTCCCCACCTCCTTGTGCAGCAGGAGCATTCTGTTGGACATTTGTCCCATGGCCAGCCTGTTGTCACCACCCCAGAATGAGCAAGAAGGAATTCAGGCAGAGCTGTGACGTGAAGCTCTGGGGTGCTGAGCTTGGGTGCTTGCTCAGGGTTCGGGGCAGGCAGCAGTGGGACCCCAGCCTTGGACACTGTTGGGTCCTCATCCCTGGCTGTGCCAGGATCCATGTGCAGCATCAGTTTGAGGGGCAATGGTTTGGATGGATTTCCTGGGGTTTGGATGGATTTCCTGGGGTTTGGATGGATTTCCTGGGGTTTGGGAGTTGATCAGCTGGGAGAGGAGCTCTGGAGGCTTTGCCCTTGTTCTACTGTCCAGATACCAGACAGGAAATGAAGCCACACAGCCCAGCTGTCCCCTTTCCCTTCCACCATGGAGATTTCTGACTTTTGGGATCCTCTTGGGGCTGCACATGGCAAAGGAGCTGCTCTCGTGGTGCCCCAGCCCCAGCTGATGCCCCGCAGCCGTAGATCTGGGGACTGACGCCAGCGTGTCTCGCTCCAAATGTCACCACTGCCTCATCCTCCAGCCCGGGGGAGTTTTGGGGCTGACACAGCTGGACCTCCCCGGCTCTGCTGGGCCCCTCTGGGCAGCGAGGCCAGGAGGGATCTGTGCTCCACAGGGCTGGGGTGAATTTCCCTGTCCCCCTCCCCTCTCCAGGATTATTTCAGGGACTTGGTCCTGCAGGGATGGATTGGGATGTCAGGAGCCATTTCACCCCTGAAATGGCATTTTGCTCTCGCTGCTCCCACGATCATAATTGGGATGGCAATAAAATCTCCAATGCAGCAGCAGCTGGAGACAGGTCTTAAAAAATGCTCTCAGCCCGGGACTGATGCTGAGCAGAGCTGGGAGGGGGAGGGAAAGCTGTCACTCCGTGCTCCTCCTGGATGGAATTCCCACTCCTAGCAGGGTTCCAGCAGATCAGGGCTCCAGCTCTGCCCCCTTTCCCCCTTGCCTCCGCAGAGCTTTGCTCCCAGAGCTCCGAGCTGGTTTCTGCAGAGCTGAGCAGTCCTGCTGGGACTGGGCTGTTCTCCAGCCACAGCTGCCTGTCCCTGCTGGCCTCAGAGCAGGCAGCTGTCCATCAGTCTGGCCTGTCAGTCTGCTCCTCTGCCCACATGTCCAGCAGTCCAGTCGAATTAAAGCCTCTGGAATGATGGATCAACCTGCCAAGGTGCAGAGATTGGCTGACAGCAGCCAGGACTCTGGGCTCCCTCTCCAGGGAAGTTGGGCTTGCTGGGCACACCCTGCCCTGGATGAAGGCTCCAGGGGGCTGAGCCCTCAGGAGCAGGGTGCTTCCCGAGGGTCAAGGCTGCAGAGAGATGCTGTTTTATCCAGGAACTCAGAGGCTGGGACTGCCCTGATGGTGTCACCACAGTCCAGGTGAGGGATTAGGAGGAGATTTTGCCATCAAAGGTCCAGCACTGGCAGCCAGTGACAGTGATCAGGGTGTGATTTATGTGCCAGCCCCCCGAGGGGCTCAGGCCAGCCTTACTGAAGTGCTGAGCTTAATGAACGAGCTGATCTAACGAGGACTGGCACGGCTGGTCCAGCTGGACAAATGAGGTCGTGTGCTGGGGCAAAGCCCGTGGGAGGCTGCTGGCACTGAAATCACCGGGCAATCACCATCCAGCAGCAGGGCAGGGCTGTGCTGGGCACTGCTGGCCAGGCTGGGAGCAGAGCTGGCACTGGGGGGTGGCTGCACGTCAGCATCCCCAGCGCTCCGCACGCCCCCGAGCAGCGTCATCCATCAGCGCTCTGAAAGGTGCCTAATTACAGCCTCTGCTTTCCTGTTCCTCTTATTCATCATCCTGCCCCAGCACCTCAATTGCTACCGAGCTGCTGGCTTGGAGCTGCTGGCTTGGAGCTGCTGGCTTGGAGCAGTGAAGGCACAGGGTCCCTTCCTGTGACAAGTCTCACGTCCTCCCTGCTGCTCAGAGCCCCTGTGGGTGATGCGTTCTCCCCAGTAGGAGGGGACACCCCCAAAGGTGTCCCCACCACGGCCCCAGTGCTGTGCCTGGGGATGTCCTGCCTGGCCAGGCTCTGGCTCGTTCCCTCTGTCCCCTCCCACTTGGCTTTAGCCGTGCTGCCCTCGGTGCTCTTGGTTTGCTCCTGGGGTGCTCCCAGGCTGTGTTTCGGTGCAAAAGGTGAAGGATAAGCTCAGGAGGGAGGCAGGAGGAAGAGGCAGCTGCAGAGGAAGGAGCAGATTCCCCTCTCTCATTTAATGCTCTGTATTTGTGTCTCTGTGGGGGCAGGAGCCTTTGCCAGGAGTGTGGCCCTGCTTTTCTCTGCCTGTGGCTGTGCCTGGCTGTCACATCTGTGCTGCTGGGGCTCTTGTGGGCTCGTGTTTTGTACATCCAGCAGCAACAAATATCATGTGGACACTACAACTGAGGTGCCAGGACAGTTGCCAGGGCTTTGGGAGTTCCCACTCCCAGGCTGGGGAGAAACCTGAGACCGGGCAAGCCTTGGCCACAGGTTGGTCTGGATGGGCACCTCTGGGCTTGGATGGAGACCTTGGCAAAGCCCAGCTTTGGTGGGACAGGACAAAGCTGGGTTTGCAGTGGGAGTCTCCCAGACCTGGGCTGTCACCTTGCTGCTTGGGCCTCTCCTGGCTGGGTTGGTGCTCAGGGCCAAGGACACCATGGGGGCAGTGCCAGCACCCAGTCCTGGTGACAGACTGGGATGGGAAAACATCAGGAAGTCCCATTGCTGTGGGCCCTGGGCTGTCACCCTGCATTTGCCTCCCAGGCCCTCCTCATCCTGCCCCTGATGTTAATGGGCTTCTGCAAATTAAAAGTTCTCACTTGAACCCTCAAAAAAAGAACCCCTGCTGTCCATCCAGGGACCACAGCCAAGGCATGAAGTGCAAGTCCAGGGCTCCTGGTGGCATTAGTGGAGCAGTTCAGTGTCAATGAGGTGGTCTGCAATGCAGCTGAAGAGGGGGAGTCAAGCTCAGCCTCTGCTCCCGTGTGGCCCAGCAGGTTCTGAGGCTGTTGAGACCCAGGTCAGGTCTCAGCCACCTTTTCCCAGCAGCAGATTCAGCTCTGACTGGTAGTTCAGTCAACCCACCTTGGGTGGAAACAAGAGCCCAGCTGCCCCCCTCCCCTACTTTTCAAAGAGTTATCCACTTTGGTAGAGAAATAGAGATGCTCATGGAATATTAAACACCTCCCCAAAGCCCCTGTTGCTGATGAGTGGCTTCTGCTCCTCATTGCCTGGTGCAGGCAGTGACCTTTCAGAAATGTTGTACGTTGTGGTCGTCTCTAAATGTCTCCTCTCCTGGGAGCATCTTGTGGAGATAGAGATTCAGACATGATGTCTGTCAAGAAGAAAAGCAGATTGCGGCCAATCTGGGGCTGCCTGTGCAGTGTTGCCTGGGCCACGTGCTCGGGAATCATAAGGTTGTCTCTAAAAATAAGCAGTGGCTTCTTTTGGGTTGTCTCCTTGGTGCCGTGGCTCATCAGGGAATCCTCAGCTGTGGGGTTTCGCCGCGTTTGCGAGGGCTGGGAGTTTCCACGTGGGAGAGGAGTGGAGAGTCCTGTGGCCACGGCTGCTGAGGACTTGGGATGGGATCCTGGGGTGGGAAGATGTCTCTGTGGAGGTTTGCTGGGAAGGAAGGGTGGATCCTGCCTCCCTGCGAGCTGCTCCGGCGCCGGCCCCAAGACCTGGGGCTGCTGAGCAGGAGGAGCCGCGTGAGGCAGCAGCTGCCACTCACCAAAATAACTCCCCTTAACTTCCTTCTGTGGCAGCTTTTCATGTTCTCCAGCCGTCCCTGAAGTCACGCTTGGGGACGTTCTGTGGTGACCCAGCCACCCCCTGGCTCCTGCACAGACAGCTCCTTTCACTCTCCCCTCCCCATTCCCCTGCCTTGCCAGGAAAATCTGCTTCTGCTTCAGCAGCCTCGAGAGGGACACGAGGGTGACATCAGGAGCACGGCCACCACGGTCACAGCCCAGCTGGGCTCTGCCAGGGCTGTTGGGGATGGTCACTTGGCCACCTGGTGGCCTGAGGACCCTCAGGGTGTTTGCCAGGTCCTGCAGGGTGGGGAGATGCTCTGTAGGGACCCTGCTGGGTGCCCTCAGTGCCCACCCAGCCTCTGGTTCTCCCTTTACTCCTCCAGCCCTGCCCTCCTTCCTGCCCAGCCCAGCCCTGACCCAGAAAATCGTGCTGAGAGCTGCAGAGCCAGGAGAATTTGTTTCCCAGCCAGCCCCTGATGGGATTAGGAATAACTCTCTCCTGGATAATTCTCCATTAGGTCTGGTGATTGATTTCCTTCCTTCTTACCCCCAGCTCTGTCCTGCTCTTCCTGTTTCAGCTGGATTATTTATTCTCATGCTTGGCTTGCTAATTGCCTGATCACCAGAGCTGAGGCTTGGGCACATCCCTGGCCTCCTTTGACCCTCCAGTTTCTGCCTCTTTGCTTCTGTCTCAGCTCTGATTTAATCCCCTCCATGTCCCAGCATAAACCAGGATCTTTCTGCTGCCCTGTGCAGAGGGAGAAACCTGCTGATGTCATCCCAGGAGCCAGGGAAGGTCCAAGGGATGCTCCTGAAGTTCCTCCCCATCCTCCCCATGCCCCCCTGTCTTTTCTGGGGATTTTCCAAGCTCCAAACCCACTGACTTTGCAGACTCGAGGCAAGGGATAAAATAAAGCTGCAGGAGCCACATGTTTGTTTTTGGAGGATGGCACAGGTCACCTTTGGTCCTCATTTCAGTGCCCCTGGGAGCTCTGAGCTGCAGCAACAGCTGGAAAAACACAGTTGGATTTCCTGACTTCACATTTGGGCATCAAACTGTGCGCTGCCAGCTCTGAACAATGTCAAGACATCCCCTGGGGATCCCCAGCAGCCCATGGTGCCACCACCAGTGAAGCTGAGCATGGAGCAGACTCCAGGGACCCTCATTTTTTGCCTTTTCAGCCTAAAATCCTGTGAGGGGAGGGTGTCATCCTGGTTTTTGGAAGGTGTAACTGAGGGCTCAGGATTTTCCAGCAGGGAGGAAGGAGTGGATGTCTGGACAGGCTTTAAAACAGGACTGGGGCCTGGGCTCCTCTTCAGGTCTGGAGGAGCCCTGTCTTGGGGCCGCTCTGGCAGCATTTTCCCTTCCCCATGGGCAGAGCTTGGAGCCAGGGAATTGTTTGCATCAGCATCCAGAGTGCCCCATCCTCTGCTCCAAGGCCCTGCCAGCAGCTCAGGGAGGTTCGAGTCCATGGAGCCTGCTTGATCCAGAGAATTCCTGTTCCTGGGAATCGAGATCTCATCCAGGCCACACCCCAGCACAGGGAAGCACACGGAGCTTGTCCCGATGGAGACTCCAGCAGCAATCCTGGCAAGCTGTCAGTGAGCTGGGAACACCACAGGGGTGCTTGGACACTCCATCCACCCCAACCCCAGGCCGAGCCCCCACCAGGGCTGAGCAGGGGGACAGTGTCTGTGAAGGTGCTGGCACAGCCCAGCGTGGCACCATTGCCCTCCCTGGCACGGAGCCAGGCTGGGGACAGCAGCCAGGCAGCGAGGGTGGCGTGGGGACACTGTGCTGCCAGGCAGGGCTGGCTGCGGGCAGCACTCGGGGTGTTCCCAGCAGCATTTGGCTGCTGCTGGTGTTTGTAGGAGCCCTCTCCTGTCTCGTGCCAAGTTTGGGATGCACTGGCACTGGCACTTCCCTGATGCCCATGTGACAGAGCACTGGGGTTATCCTCCCTGGTGACGTTTTCAGTCACTGTCACCTTCTGCTCCTTTTGCTCCCTCCCTATTTTGGGGTCTCCATCCTCTCCTGGGGTTCCCTGCATCCCTGGAAAGATGCAGCAGCATCCCCTGGTTGCCTCTGCCCCCTGCCATGAAGGGGCCTGGCCTGGAGCAGCAGCAATGGGGTGCTGGAAGGAGAAGGGCTCAGCAGGAGCATTTGACATCTGCATGTCAGGGGAGGGATAAAACAAGACCTTGCTCTGACTGAGGTGTTTGTGCTCATGCAATGTCTGAGCAGGGGAACATGGAAACAGCAACGTGGGCTGATTTTTTGGTGTCTATTCACAAAAAGGGAGGAATAATGGCAGCTGAGGAGCAGCTGCTCCTGGAGGAGCTGGCAGGGCCAAGCTTTGGCCAGAGAAGCAGGAGCTGTTTGAAAGGTGGAGAGGGAGCAAAATCCCACCTGCAGGAGTCATGGAGTCCCAGAATGGTTTGGGATGGAAGGGACCTGAGAGACCATCTCCTTCCACCCCCTGCCATGGACAGGGACCCCTTCCACAATCCCAGGTTGCTCCAAGCCCCCTGCAGGGCCTGGAACACTTGCAGGGATCCAGGGGCAGCCACAGCTTCCCTGGGTAACCCCAAGCCAGGGTGTACCTGCCAGGAGAGCAGCAGTTCCTCTGTGCTGCTGGTGGCCGGGACAAAATTGCCTCAGTGGTCACAAGTCTTCGTGGGGAAGTAGGGAATGAGGCAGGGAAGGCTCCAGGGCCTCACAAAACTATCCAATTGTCCAAATTGTCCAAAATTGCTCTGCTCTGCTTCCCCCATCTCAGCCCCGGGCTTTGTTGGCTCTGTCCCCAGCCCTGCATGCAGCAAGCTTGTTATTTTTAAAAATAAATTAAATGAGGAGAAGAGCCTCTATCTAGGCCTTGCTCTGGATCTTAATCGCCCTGGCTCCCCAGGGGCCGGGCGAGCCCGGGAAGCGCTGCACAATCACCGTAATGAGCTATTAATGAACAGCCCGGCTCCGCCTGGCCCTGCCCGGGACAGAGGGACCGCGGGCCCCAGGCGGCCCTGCAGGGGACACGGGCTGTGTGCAGCTCCTCTGCGGGATGTCCTGGGGCTGCCAGAGAGCCCTGGGCAAAGCCAGCCTTGCCCCGGAGCTCGGCTCTGCCTGGATCGGCAGGGAGTGGCTCATCCAGCAGCCCTTAACCCCGCTGTGGGGTTTGCTGTGGGGTCAGTGGGGCACCCATGGGTGGGGCTGTGGGGCAGCAGGGCTGGCTGATGCTCCACTGTGGGGCTCACTGTGGGGTCAGTGGGGCACACATGGGTGGGGCTGTGGGGCCCTGGGAGAAAAATGCTTCCTGTTTTCCCCCACCCTTTCCCTTTTTTTGTAAGGGACTCTTCAGAAAATTTTCCTGGTAGTTGTTTGTGGTTCTTTTCTTGGTGTTGGTGGGGGTTTTGTTCCAATTTTTTTCTTTTTAATGAATTTCCAAGTGAGTGGCTGATGCTCCCACTGTGCAGTTTGCTGTGGGGTCAATGGGGCACCCATGGGTGAGGCTGTGGGGCTGGCTGATGCTCCACTGTGGGGCTCACTGTGGGGTCAGTGGGGCACCCATGGGTGAGGCTGTGGGGCTGGCTGATGCTCCTGCTGTGGAGAGGGAAGGTGAGCTCAGGGCTGTGGCTCCCGCTCTCCATCTGCCAGGGAAAACAACTCCAGCGGGGCTGGAGCTTTGCTTAGAGGATCAGGTGGCTGCAGTAGTAACCAAAAGTGGAGTTGGGTTACCCCGGGCTCATCCATAATGAACGAGGGGCAGAGCCTCAGGCAGGGAGGGGAAGGGCTGGATCCCCCAGGGCTGGCAGGGAGGGATGGGGGGCACAGGGACACGGCCCCAGCTGGGGACATCATTAAAGAGGCACCAGGGCACCTTTATTTAGAGTAGGGACACTGAATATGACAAATGGGAGTCACAGTAAACAGGGAGGGGTTTGTCCTGGGAGTTTGCAGGTTGTGCTTGGGGCATCCTCCCCATGCAGCCCCAGGACAGGGTGAGAGTGGAGCCTCCAGAACCAGGGGGACCAAGGGGAGCTGCCCCCACCTCAGGTTGCCAGGGCCACCAGCCAGGCAGAGCCTTCACAAAGTGGCTCTTCTGGAAGGCAGAGGCTGCCAAGCAGCTCCAGTGCCCGGGTGGCATTTGGGGACCTCCTGACCCCACAGGGGGTTTGGTGCAAGGAGTGAAGCTGAGCAGTGCTGGAGGGAGGGAGAAAGGGGCAGGGGCAGCAGTGGGGTCAGTGGTCCCACCCCCCTGTCCCCCAGCTGCATCCACCAGCTGTTGATGCTGTGCTTGTGTGAAATGGTGACACTTCCCTCTTGGTTTGATTCGTTGGAAGAAAAAGGGAAATGTGGCAAAATTAAGATACACACACGCCAAAAAAAAAAAAAAAAAAAAGAAAAGAAAGAAAGAAAAAAGGTGTCATAGACTCAGAATAGAATTGTTGAGGTTGGAAATCCCTCTAAGATCATCGAGTCCAAGTGTTACCCCAGCACTGCCAAGGACACCGCTTGTCCCTCAGTGCCACATCCCCATGTCTGTAAAAGATCACAGAATCCTGGGGTATCTGAGGGCAAGGGAGCCACAGGGATCATTGAGTCCAGCCCCTGGCCCTGCACAGACACCCCAACAATCCCACCCTGAGCATCCCTGAGAGTGTTGTCCAAACACTCCTTGAGGATCATCTCCCTTCCTTCCAAAACTGCACTTGAGCAATGGGTTTAATCCCAGAGAATTGTTCCTCTTGGATAACAGGATCAGGGCAGGAAATTATCCCTGGAGATTGCATCCCTTCCTGAGGCATGAGCACAGAGAGTCAATAACCCCCAGCCCCCTGAGGCTGTTCCCATGTGCCACCTCACCTTCCCATGTCACCCTCAGCAGCCTTTGGTGTCCTTTGTCAGCACAGTGGCTGTGAGGAGCAGGAGATGCTGGGCTGGGCCAGCTCCTGCTGTCCCTGCTCCATCCGTGTCACCTCTCTGGGGGATCTGGGGTCCCCATTGCCCTCCTTCTGTCATCCCCTAAGCCAAGCAGCACCCACCTTTTTGGGGACCTTTTGGGCATTGAGGACCTGCAGTGGCACCAAGAGAGGGAGCATTGCAGCCACACCTCGATGGCCTTGAGCAGCCACAAATGTCACAGCATCCTCTTGCCTTGCCCCACATGCTGCTGGGCTCCCACAGACAGGTTTGGGGTCCCTGAGGTGCCCAAAGGGACAGAAGGGAGCGTGTGAGGGGCTCCCTGGAAGTCACAAACTGCACCCCAGTTTGTCCCAGTGCTGTGGCAGCGATGGGACAAAGCCCCCCATGCTGGAGGTGTCAGTGTCCCACTCCCTGCACCTCCATAGGGGTGGCTGGAGGGGCTGGCTCTGCTCTTGGTATCCCCAGTATTCTCTTGCCAGGCTCAAAAACACCCCGCAGCTCCCCAACCGATCGACTCTGCCACTTAATTAGGTTAATGACCGTGCTTCATTAAGGAAAGGCGGCTGAGGAGTTTGTGGTGGCGCTGGGAGCTGCGTTTCCAGGCAGCCTGGCAGATTTGGGGCACGGATGGGGACAGGGAGAGGGAAAGGGGAAGCAAAGAAAAGGGAAAGCGGTAGCGAAGTGCTAATCCCTGGAAAGGAGGGCAGCCGGGGCACGGCGCCGCGGGGTCGGTGTTAATCCCTCCTCGGCAAAGATTGTGCCCGGGGCCGCCTTAATCTGCGCTCCGAGAGGGCGGGACAGGGACAGGGACAGGGACAGGGACAGGGATGGGGGCCCCGGCCCTACATGCAGATCTGAGTGTCCCTTGTCATATGGGACCCTCCAGTCTGGGGGCCTGGGGAGAATTTTTGCCACTGGATGAGACCTCACGCCAGCAGCAGAGGGCGTGGGGCATCCCAAAGGGAATGGGACATGCCACCTGTGTCATGAGTTGGCAACGTCTCTGCCAGCATCCCTCTGCTCCTGCCCTGCCCTCGGGGTGTGTGTGCCCTGCATTACCCCCAGTGCTCACCATCCCCTCCGCCCACACCAGCAGCATCAGGGGCACAGGGAGGGCTGAGCCGGTGGGAGCAGAGGCTCAGGTGTGGGTCTGCAGCCCTGGCTCCTCCCACAACCCCTGCCTCAGTTTCCCTGTTGCAATGGAGAGTGAGGCTGGTTTGTCCCAGCTTTGCAGGATCCCCAGGCTGCACGGTAGGTGAAAGGGATCCAGGGGCTTTCCTGGAGGGACTGAGGCCTTCCCAACCCCACTGGCCACAGCCTGGGGAGCAGTTTCCAGTCTCAGCTCCCCGGCAGGTGCTCTGTGGGGCCGGGCATGGCTCTGCCCCCGCTGACCCTGCTCTCTCTCTGTCACAGGTGCATGGCAGAGCGGCAGTGAGCCCCTAGACCATGCCCCACACAATGAGATGGTGGCTCCCGCTGCTGGCCCTGCACGTGGTCCTGCTGTCCCCGCGGGCGGGCGCCTGCCCCGCGCGCTGCGAGTGCGCCCCGCAGCTGCGCTCGGTGCTGTGCCACCGCAAGCGCCTCACCGCCATCCCCGAGGGCATCCCCACCGAGACCAGGGTCCTGGAGCTCAACAAGAACCGCATCCGCTGCCTGAACCCCGGGGACCTGTCCCCGTACCCGCTGCTGGAGGAGCTGGACTTCAGCGAGAACATCATCTCCAATGTGGAGCCCGGCGCCTTCAGCAACCTGTTCAACCTGCAGACCCTGCGGCTGCGGGGGAACCAGCTCAAGCTCATCCCACCGGGGGTCTTCACCAAGCTGACCAACCTGACCCTGCTGGACATCAGCGAGAACAAGCTCGTCATCCTGCTGGACTACATGTTCCAGGACCTGCGCAACCTGAAGAGCCTGGAGGTGGGTGACAACGACCTGGTGTACATCTCCCAGCGCGCCTTCTCGGGGCTGCTGGGCCTGGAGCAGCTGACCATTGAGAAGTGCAACCTGACCTCCATCTCGGCCGAGTCGCTGTCCTACCTCCAGAACCTGGAGGTGCTGCGGCTCCGGCACCTCAGCATCTCCGCCCTGGAGGACCAGAACTTCAAGAAGCTCTACAATCTCCTGCAGCTGGAGATCGACAACTGGCCGCTGCTGGAGGAGGTGTCCCCCAGCAGCTTCCAGGGCCTGAACCTCACCTCGCTCTCCATCACCTACACCAACATCACAGCCGTGCCCGCCGCTGCCTTGAGGAACTTGGTGTACCTGCGGTACCTCAACCTGTCCTACAACCCCATTAGCACTGTGCTGAAGGGCTCCTTTAAAGACCTCATCCGGCTCCAGGAGCTCCACATCGTGGGCGCTCTCCTGGTGTCCGTGGAACCGCAGGCTTTCTCGGGCCTGAGACAGATCCGGCTGCTCAACCTCTCCAGCAATTTCCTGTCCACGCTGGAGGAGAGCACCTTCCACTCGGTCAACACGCTGGAGACCCTGCGGGTGGACAGGAACCCCCTGGCCTGCGACTGCCGGCTCCTCTGGATCCTGCAGCGGCGGAAGACGCTCAACTTCGACGGGCAGCAGCCCATGTGCTCCTCGCCACCCGAAATCCAGGGCAACGCCCTGCGCGACTTCCCGGACTCGGTGCTCTTCGAGTACTTCACCTGCCAGAAGCCCAAGATCCGGGATCGGAAGCTGCAGCACGTGACGGCGCAGGAGGGACAGTCCGTGTCCTTCCTGTGCCGGGCCGACGGGGAGCCCGACCCCTCCATCGCCTGGGTGTCCCCCCAGCACCGCATGATCACCACCCGCAGCACGGGGCGGGCCACGGTGCTGCCGGGGGGCACGCTGGAGATCCGCTTTGCCCAGGTGCAGGACAGCGGCACCTACATCTGCATCGCCAGCAACGCCGGCGGCAACGACACCTACTTTGCCACGCTGACGGTCAAGGGGCGCCCGGCCGACGGCGCCCACCACGCCAACCGGACTTTGTACCTCAGCGACTTCAACGACACCTTCCACAACGACACGCAGGTCTTCTTGAAGTTCACCTTGGACCTCAAGACCATCCTGGTCTCCACGGCCATGGGCTGCATCACCTTCCTGGGCGTGGTGCTCTTCTGCTTCCTCCTGCTCTTCGTCTGGAGCCGCGGCCGGGGGCAGCACAAGAACAACTTCTCCGTGGAATATTCCTTCCGCAAGGTGGATGGTCCCACCACCACCACCGGCCAAGGAGGGGCCAGGAAGTTCAACATGAAGATGATCTGAGCCTCTCCCAGAGGAGAACCGTTGTCTGCTGCCCAGCCCCAGGCACGGCCATGGCGGGATGGGGCTGGGAGGGCTGTGGGAGCACCGGCCGTGTCCTGGAGCGGAGTGACCTTGCTGTGCTGGGACATGGCTGGAGATAGAGGTGCCACAGGCCAGCAGGGTCACAACCGTGGGGACCTCAGGGTTGGGGAGGGATGACCCCAATGTCCCAACCCTGTGGAGAGCCCTCAGGGCTCGGGGGCCGTCCCAGGGGCTCCTGATGTAGCGAGGTTTTTGCTACCAACTATGCATTTCTTGAGCCAAAAGATCAGCAGTGTTTGGGCCTGGGAGAAAAATGCTTCCTGTTTTCCCCCCACCCTTTCCCTTTTTTTGTAAGGGACTCTTCAGAAAATTTTCCTGGTAGTTGTTTGTGGTTCTTTTCTTGGT